>CM024528.1:13521559-13634059 GCA_014182385.1 Eucalyptus viminalis | reverse complement strand
AGTGTCGGATGCCGGAATGGTTGGGTGTTGGAAGCCTCGGGAGGTCTTTGCCCGAGGGGATGCCTCGTGATGCCAGTTAGGATGTGAGATGCCTAAAATGTGGGGGTGCCGGATGCCCGATGGCCTTGAGTGGCGTGAATGCCAGAGGTTTTTTTCTCGCGATACCAGGATGGGGTGCGAGTGTAAAGTATGAGATGAAATTGGTGATCTTGAGAAAGGGTGATGGGGTGATCAAATTGAAAGTTAAAAGTGGAAATTGAATCATGCATGATGATATGCATACATGATATGATATATGATGATCACCTGTGGCATACATGACATGATATGATGATGATCACCTATGATGATGAGGACATGTGTGTGATATGATGATGACATGTGTATGATATGATGATGTCATGATGATGATGACATGTGTGTGATATGATGATGACATGTGTATGATATGATGATGTCATGATGATGATGACATGTGTGTGATATGATGATGATGATATGTCTATAACTTAATCATGATGGCATATGTATGATAAGATGGTGACCTATGATATGATGATGCCATGATGATGATGACATGTGTATGACATAATGATGATAACCTATGACATGACGACTTGTATGTGTTATGATTATAATGAAGATGTGTGATGGTTTATGCATGGCTTCGAGGTAAGTCTGCTTGGATGCATGATTAACATGTATGATGTTGTGCTTGTATTGCATGTTGCAATGAGTGGTCATTGGATTCTTTTACCTTCTAAGTGGTTGTACTCACCCCTTTGGGGACCAACATTTCAGATTAGCAACATGCCGCTCCCTGCTGTCACGCGGGGTGATTTCTACGGCCTACCTTCGGATATAGAGGTTGAGTGCGAGGAGTTCGATTGTCATTCTATTCCTGGTCTTACTTATATTCAAGTGCGATGTTTAGTTACGTACAATGTGGGCCTAGCTGGGGGCCCGGTTTTCTGGGAGTTCATATCCATACATGTTTAACGCAACGGAGTGATGCGTGGGATGCTGCCGCCGCCACCGCCTGATTCACTGGGATGGGTGTGAGGGCCCGTGCGTATTGAGTAGACGCCGAAAATTTTGGGGATGGTTAGCCGACACTAGCAATGGGGGATCTTGCACGTGAGTTGTAGTGGGTCGACTGTTTCTTTTTGGGGTTTTAGGCCGAGCATGGCTGAGCTCTAGCCTTCCTTTTGATGTATCGACCCAAGAAAACCCATCTTGAAAATATGTAAATAAAGTGTCATGGCTGTATGTTATTATGATGATTAGTGGTGTGCAATTGTAGCATGGTTGTTGGAGGGTGAGATGGCGATGTATTATTTTGCTTCTGCTAATGAGTTGCACTGGGACTGCTTTAAAAAAAAAAATTTATGTCTATGATTTACGACGCTTCGGCTAAGAGATGTAATTAGGTGTAACGCCAGGTGCATGTGGCGACCCTAGGTAGTTCGGGGTGTCACAACAAGCTCTAATGCCAATTGATATAGCTAGTATAAGCACATAGAGGGGGGTGAATAGGTGTAAAAATAAATTCTTGAGATATGAAAGCAATACCAGGCAAATAATAGAAAGGAAGCTCTCCTTTAGTTAACAAAACGAACTATGATCAAAGTAAAGTAGGGAGTAGGGAAGAGAAATTTGAACACAAGGTTTATAGTGGTTCGGTTTATTCCAAGCCTACGTCCACTCTTCTGCACTAACAGCCCACCGGCTAGATTTCACTATGAACAAAGAAGCAAGTTTTGTGTACCAAGATGATCTCGTTAGTCAAAGTGGTCTAGCAACACCATAGGACAGAATGAACAAATTGGGAAAGTGAAGACTTAATAAGACGACCATACCCCTACCTTTTTGGAGAAGAATTGTAATGATTTAAATTTCGAGGATGAAATTTTTTATAAGAGGAGAAGAGTTGTAACATCCTGATTTTCGATTATGTTTTCAACTAAATGAGTTGGGCCTTTCATCGATGTGCCCATGGCATTTTTCTCTGAATTGGCCACTCATGAGATAACTAGTCTATTAGGTGAAGTCGTTAAGGAATCTAAATGCAACCGACTTGAGAATTCGATTAGAAATCAACTGCTCGACAGTGCTAATCTACAAGGGTCAAATGGCGCCGTTAAAATCGACTAGAGACTGGAGATAGGTCGATTCAATAGTGGCATGTAATTAGAGTGTGGGTGATTCTACCTAATTGCAAAATTTCGCGTTGAACGGCATTAAACTGATTTTTCTGTCGATTTTGTACCCTGTGCCCATATTTGAACCTTGAGCTTTTACGACAATTGAGAATCGTCTATGAGTCGGAGATGCACAATGTGGATAAAAAATAATCAACCATGGGTCAATTGTGCTAAAAATTCGTAAAGCTACCCGATAGGTTAGGTCATGCTAAAATCGTGTATCGTTGAAATTAACCACAAAATTAAACCCAGTTTTAGGAATCGAAAGTTCTAGCATGTCACGATTTATTTTAGGAACATTGACTCATTTTTCGAAATTTTTTTGGCAAGCCCGGATTTTCGGCAAAAAATCAAAATTAGGCAATTTTGAACCGGGAAATTCGGAGAGCCGTTTTTTTGTGTAATTTTGGCCTCTAAGTGGGATCAAATGATGATAGGAATGCAAGATTTTGGTGTGGGCTCCTACCTTGGCATTATTAGCCATTGAATTGAGAGGATTGTAAAGAAATTGAAGTTGGAAAGCATGAAATTCGTAGGCCATGGGGG
This sequence comes from Eucalyptus viminalis, assembly GCA_014182385.1. Taxonomy (NCBI): domain Eukaryota; kingdom Viridiplantae; phylum Streptophyta; class Magnoliopsida; order Myrtales; family Myrtaceae; genus Eucalyptus; species Eucalyptus viminalis. The sequence goes on along the minus strand of CM024528.1, from coordinate 13,631,309 downwards.
TTGCAACATTTTGGACCTCAAGTGAGGCTTGTTAGAGAAGCTTGAGTGGGAAAATGGCTGTTGGTGATAGAGCTTGGACTTTGGGTGCCAAAGAATGATGAAATAGATATTTGTGGTGGACTTTGGTGGTGCTTTGTCCCCCTTCAACCCACAATAGCTTCATCTTCTTCCTCTTGCCCCTTTAAGACTCAATTTCCCCACTGCTTAGCCCTCCTCACCTACCACACACCAAGCCGTCGCCCCTCGCCTACTCAAGCTTGTCAACAGCCCTTTGTCGCCATCTAAGTCACGTCCGAGCTCCCCCACATCCAAGCCGTCAAGCCCGCTTGCCTCTGTCTGCCTTGCACGCCATCCCGTGCCTATTCGAGCTACTGTCCCGAGCTTGTTATTAAATTTGTCGCTTACGTGACTTGCCGGAATGCTAAATCGGCAAAACAAACACAAAACGACGTCGTTTTGGCATAATTTGAATTTTAATGTAGTAGAAAATTTAATTTAATTAAATTTAAATAATAATAATAGTAATAAAAGTAGTAGTAGTAATAATAATAATGATAATAATAATAATAATAATAATAATAATAATAATAATAATAATAATAATAATAATAATAATAATAATAATAATAATAATAATAATAATAATAATAGTTTATTAAAAAATGGAAGAGGAGGAGGAGGAAGGCAGCCGATGATTGAGGGCTGAGGCTCGCCACTGCCGCCGCCTCCCCGTTGTCACCGGAAGGTGGGGGAGCCTAGATCTGGGCAAGGGTGTGACATCTTGGATTTTCAATCCTGATTTCAATTGATCGGGCATTTCATTGATGTGCCTATAGTGTTATTCTTAGAGCTAATTACTCACGAGATAACTAGACTATTTTGGGAAATCATTAAGAAATTTTAATGCAATAGAGTTGAGGATTCAACTAGGAATCGACTGCTCGACCATGCTTATCTGCCGAGATCATTACGACACAGTAAGATCGGTTAAAAATCAGAGGTAGGTCGGTTAAACTAATATTTGTGGTTAAATGTGGGTGATTCCACTAAATTGCAAAATTCTTGTCAATTGGCACTAGATTGATTATTTTATCGTTTTAGTACTCCGTGTCCGTAATTAAAACCTTTAGATTTTCATGACCACCGAGAGTTGCCAATGTATTGAAGAGGTTCATAGTGACTCGAAGAAAATTGACCACAAGTCATTTGAACTAGAATTTCTAAAAGTTACCCGGTAGGTTAGGTCATGCTAAAATCGCGTCGGATTGAAATTAACCGGGAATTTGAATCTAATTTTAGAAATTGAAAGTCATGCTATGTCATAGGTCATTTTAGGAATGTCAACTCATCTTTCAAGGAATTTTTAGAGAGTTCATGATTTTTACGGAAAATCATTCCGGACGATTCGAAAAACGAACAAAAATTCGAATTGTGTACGACGCGCACTTTGGTGCCAAAAGTACACTATCAGTGCCATAACTTGTGTATGACTCTCATTTTGGTGCCAAAAGTTTTAGTCGTATAACTTAAGTGGCAAAATTTTTGAAAAACGCTCATTTCAATGCCAATGCCGATTTGGTTAGCTGGAAATCCGACGTGGCAGTTTGTTTTTATTAATATTTGAAGCCGACGTGGATCGCTGGAGAGTACAATTAGCATGCATGCAAACAACAAATTGACGCCGTTTAGCATCTTTTCCCCCAAATAAGAAACTCTAAATCTCCAATTCGACCAATTCGAGTGCATACTTTGATTTTCTCCTAAAGTTATTAGTTTGCTCTTACAAATGTAAGGCGGAAGCTTCAGTAGCGGCTCACATTCCTATGAAAAATATATTAGATGGTGAGTGTTACTGTTATTGTGGGTTACCGAGTTCGAGAAGAACATCTTGGACTCGGTTGAATCCCGGGAGAAGATTCCATGGGTGCGGCAGATATAGAGAAGGCTTGAAGTGCAACTATTTCAAATGGGTTGATAAGAAATTCTCTCATCGAGTGACTGAGGTGATCCTGGAGTTACTTGAAGGCTGAAATCAACCTCCACTTGCGTTAATGGATGAGTTGGAGGATGTTGACTCAATGCAAGCTCAAATAAAAAGTTTAACATTTCTAGTCAACCATTTGAAGAGGAAGGTTTTAAGGCTGAAAATTGATAATAATAATAAAAAAACTTTTTTATCGAGTGTTGATTGTGTTATCATTCTCTTGGGTAGTTTATTCAAATGTGAAGTGAGTAATGAAAAGAATTTTGTATGTCTGCCATAGTCGAAGACATGAAATATGCACTTGTATTGGATTATTTATAAGTAAAATGTGTTTTTGGTTTGTTGTAATTTTTGTATGAAGTAGAAGGTTTTGTTGTAATCTATGGTAGAAATGCAAAGTTGAAGTTGGAATGCATTAGTTCTAAAGCACTTAAAAGTTTTATTATTTAATTGTGTATTGCCAATATTAGTTTTGGTTAATTTTTACTTTAGATATAATGGTTTGTTTGCTGCATTTTTTATTTGGTAATTGTTTGGTGGTTTGTTGGCTTGCTGCAATTGCAAACCATGGCAAAATGAAAAGTTGGAGTTGGAATGCATTAGTTCTGAGCACTTAAAAGTTTTATTATTTAGTTTTGTATTGCCAATGTTAGTTTTGGTTACTTTTTACTTTAGATATAATGGTTTGTTTGCTGCATTTTTTATTTGGTAATTGTTTGCTGGTTTGTTGGCTTGCTGCAATTGCAAACCATGGCGAAATGAAAAGTTGGAGTTGGAATGCATTAGTTCTGAGCACTTAAAAGTTTTATTGTTTAGTTGTGTATTGTCAATGTTTGTTTTGGTTAGTTTTTGCTTCAAATAAAATGGTTGCTGCATTTTTATCGTTGTAATGGTTTGTTGGTTTGTTGGTTTGCTGCAACTATAAACCATGACGAAATTAAGGGATTATGGCAAATTCATGATTGACTATTTCAATGCCAAAAGCTATAAATAGTGATCATTTGAGTGCCAATTTTTTTTTTTATAAAAGTGATCATTTAAGTGCTGGTCACTATTACAAAGTGATCACTTCTATTACACAAGTTGTAAATAGTAATCGCTTGAGTGCCAAGTTTCAAACTTGCACCAGTCGTGATGCATCTTGCATCTTGTTGCACCATGACATCTTGTTCTTGCACTAGTTGGGTTGCTGGTGCATCTTCTTATAACAGCCCATACAAGCATTGATGTAACAAGATGCACCAGCACCCAAAATTGCATATTGTTCCAGCACATACAACTAAAACCCCACAAATAGCATCAACACACCAACAACTTCAACCTACAACACTATATGCACACATCTAAATATAAAAATAATAGTAACCTCATAAGAGCATTGCACCAATAGAAAAAAAATATACAGCATAACCGATAGTCTTGCTAGCATTATTAGCCGAAACCAAGCCAAGAGAAAATAATAAAAACAATTATTTTCATTAACATTGATTAATTGTTTACAAAAGAAAAGAAACATGAACTTCACTCCTCAATCACTGAAGGTTCAACACCCTCTTAAAAAAAACAATGGCAATACGCAGGCATCAACTACTATCAATGATATAATATCCAACACCCTCCTAAAAAAAGAAAATATAAAAAGAGAGACCATGTTCGACACCACAAAAGAAACCATGTCTAGCACCCTCCCATCAGTCAATATGGACAACACCATGATCTCCTTTTCTTCTTGGAGCTTTGAATTGATTCATAGTCCGAGCATTCTTTCGAACTGGATGTGCAGGTTCTTTAACTGGGCTTTGTGTCACCTTCTTTTCCTTATTCTTGATTGTGGTTATTTTGCTTCTAACATGTGTCATGTGTTGGTCTATATTATCACTATTGCTCTCAATCATTGGTTGAGATAGAATTAGTGCTGAGTTCTTTTTGGATGGCTGTTTAGCACCTATACTCGATGTCTTCTTCTTTGGAGCACTTTTCTTTGGCTACGCCCTTGATTCTTGAGTTGGCCCACCATGAAAGAGAAGTACCTCCGAAGTTCTCCCAGGTTACAATAACATAGCGATATTGTCAACCAAATGAATTGAAGTACAACAAATTAAATGCATGAGATCTACATATCTTACATTGAAAATAGTCATTCCAAGTATGTTCATCTGTGTAAATCCCATAACCATATTGCCTTAATCTTTTTCCAACAGCCCCTCTTGTTTGTTATGGTACATCATTTTTAGTAGCAATTGGAGGAGCAACTTTTACAACTTGTGCAGTTGCTCGCCTGTTTCTGGCCCTTTAGTAGGCCTTATAACAATGTACAGTATCGGGATTATGACCAACTACAATTATTTGAATAATTATACATCTACTCATTTTCATGGTGGGAAACAAATGGAGAAAACTTCTCAAATTACAAATGCATGACAGAAGAAAAGCACAAGAGAAGCCAGTACATCTAGTCAACCATCAAACTCTATCAAATATGAACTGAAAAGTTACTGAGGCAAAGAGGATATTTACCTTATAGTAGGATTTTTTTATATACACTTCAATAGGCATTACAACAGGGCCTTCTGTCCTCCCTTCAATAGGCCTAAGAAGAAGCTCTTCAGTAAGTCATGTCCTTAGCATTAAATCAGCTTGTTGTTGATGTTGCTTTTTCAGCTCACAACCTTTCTTCTTGTGCCATTCCTTGCGGCAATAGGAGCAGTTTATCTTTGCCCCAATCCTACTCATCCTCTTATTTGATGCCTCTTTTTGTTGCATTCTTCGTCTCCTCTTCAATGGCAAAGGTAGAGGGCTTTCATGATTTGTTGGCTCCCAAAATTTGCTGCTTTTGATAGGCTGCATCATGAATTGATATGAAGCAAGGTATGAGCTTTTTTTTGTACCGATCATATAGGTAATCATTTGGGTTTTCTTGCTTTATCTGAATAGCACAAATGGTATGGGCACTAGGAATTCCATTTAGTTGCCAGGCTCGGCATGAACACTTTCTTCTATTTAGATTGACAACATACTTATCCTCATTTTGAATAATTTCATATCAATTATCTCTATTCCAAACTGGATGGCAGAACCTACTAGCAGCAATGTTTGCATCCAATCTCTTCACAATCCTAGGGCCACAATCTCTAGTCCATTTCATAGCCTCATCTCTTTGCCTATGCAGTCTAGTCATTACCATAACTCGAATATCGTCAAGCACGCTGATGATTGGTTTGCACTTGGCTTTTAAAATTTTCCCATTGAAAGCTTCACTAAGGTTGTTATCAATGATATAACATTTGAACTCTTCGCTGAAGAAGGCCCGGCACTAGTGCTTAGTTTATGTTTGGAAGAGTGCATCCAAACCTTCCTTTGTCAGCTGCAATAATCCTTGTTTGGCTAATCTGAAATCATCCATGTTGGTACTCTTTGTTATCTGCCAGAACTACTTTTGCAGCCTATCTCCTTTGAAGTTCATTGACCAGTTTGCATATATGTGCCTCGCGCACATTCTATGCTCAGCATGTGGCATCAACTCAGCCAATGTAGGAATAAGTCCCTACAAAAATTCAAACCAATAAATACAAGTAAGGAAAAATATGCAAGTGATTAATAATAAAAAGGAGTGAATTAATTGACAATGAAATTACCTTCTGTTGGTCACTCATGAATGCCCATCCTCCCCCATCGGTTATCTCAAGGTCAACTATTAAATTTTTTAGGAACTAGGACCAAATATCATTGTTCTCTATCTTCACCACCGCCCAACCTATCGGAAACATTTGATTATTAGCATTTCTCCCTATAGCAGCCAACAACTCCCCCTTGCACAAACCCTTTAGAAAGCATCAATCCAATCTTATAACTCTTCTACAACTAGCCAAGAAGTCCCATTTACATGCATCAAAACAGACATAAAATCTATCAAATCTAGGCCTAAGATCAGGGAATGGCCTCTCCACAACCTCTACATATACCTTACTATATGGGTTTTGAAACATGCATTAGCCAGCATAGTCCTATACCTGTGCATATTCTTCCTTATACCCACCTATCAATATTTTCATCACCCTCATTTTAACTCTCTTGCATTGACTCCTTGACACATTAACCCCTACTTGCTCATTCACTAACTATTGAAATTGAGGACTCTTGATCTCGGGCATTGCTTTGATAGTGTTGAAAAAATGCTTCGATAACCACACACTTGTTACCCTTTTATTGTTAAAGATAATTAGACAAGTATACTCCTCCTGGAAGGACCTAATCTGGAATGACCCCTTCTTACTTAGCACGCCATAGAGCTTCCATGGACAATTGGGTTGTGAGCATTTAGCTCTCACAAATTCCTTCGTGTTTCTAATGAATTGAACGCTCCTCTATTCACTAATGGAGTTCTTCACAATAGCTTCCTTGAGCTATTTGGCATCATCAAATCTCATGCTCAACGACAAAACAGGTTTATCAACAATCGGGTCATAGCAAGGGTACTTATTTTTTCTTTGATAAGCAGGTTCTTCATTATCATTGTCAAGCTCATTCTCTGAACCAGCAACTTCATCACCGTAGCTTTCTTCATCTTCACTTTTATAACCTTTAGCTGGAGCTCCATCCCTATTTATTGGCTCGGACCTTTTTGCTGAAGCTGCAAGTTTTTTTCTCAAAAATTCCCTTTGCTTTTGTCTTGATTGTGTGAGTTCATCATCATTTTCATCACTTGGGAAATTAACTGAAGCCAAATATTCATCTTTCGATTCATTGGATAAAGAAATTTTCCATTCTAATCCAATGAAGTCTTCATTGCCCACATCTTCACCCAAATCTTCACCCAAGATTTTAGGACACCTCACTGTTTATTCATCTCTATCAATATGACTTCTCTCCCTCTTATTTTTCCCTTCATCTAACCTAAACTCATCCCCGACCTGATTACTCCCTCACTTCTTCAGTGGTGGTCTGCTCATCCCTATCCTCATCCTCACCATCCTCATTCCCATCCTCATTCTTACCATCACTATAATACTCAACATATACCTTAAATTCTTTGCCACAAAGATAATAGTAAATGATATCCTTAATACCATTATCATCATTAAAAAATCTGAAGCTACCCTTAAATTCATTCCCAGGAACATAGTATTGTAGTTTTTGCACTTTGCATTGTAAAAAAATACACCAAATCCCTTAGAAAATCAATATAGGATGGCTTTTGAACATTGACATAAATAGTACATTCATTTCAACTAGTATATTCCTAATCATCAATGCCAATAAGAAACTCTCCACCAAAGCAAACAATGATGCCTATCTGATTCACGTCCATATCAATGCTACACCTAATGAAAAAAAGTGTCATTACTTGTTGGGACCACATGACAGAATCGACAACTTCACATGCAGGTCCTTGTCGTTTTGTTGTCAGAAACAAATGCGACTAATCTCCCCAATTCGATGCTTTTACAGAAACAAAAGAAACCGAATTGAATAAACAAAGTGAAGTCCCTACCACCCATTTTTCAATTCAATCACATTCGTTGCCCCACTATTTCCCCCACAGAAGTAGTCAAATTAATTAAACAAATTCAGTCCCACCACTGTTTCCCTCCGAGTTAAGCCCCATTTTCTCCTCCACGCCTTATTTTTCTATTCAGTCCCCACAAAAGAAAGCAAACGAATGATGGAATCCTCAAATTTTCTATTCGGTCCCAACCACTTTCCCCCTGAGCCGAGCCCTCAATTTACCCTTCACACCCTAACTTGCTAGTTAGAACCCTATATTTTTCACTAAATTGACCCACATAGAGAACATGACAAACTTGAGTGAGCGAGAGTTGATGATGCAGCCAGTGAACAAACATGAACGACGGCACAGCTACAGTGGTGGCCGAGTGACGTCGGGCAAGCAATGGTGGGCGAGTGAACGATGGTGGGTCAGCGAGCTACGGCCGGCGGCGTCGAGTGAGAATCGTATACGAACACTGTTTTTGGCCGTAGTCTCTTCTATTTTACAAAATGACGATCGTTTTGTAAGTGATCCATGTGGAATAGTAAAACAACGTTGTTTCTTACAAAGAAAGGAAAATGGTGTTGTTTTATGCCATCCACCGTGGACAGTCTGAAGAATTATCGATTTTTTTTAAACATAGAAACCACGTAATCATTTTGGCCGCAATTTCTTGCTGGTGGCACCAAAGTGATCGTTTTGTCTCCGATTTGACACTTAAGTGATCTAATGGAAACTTTAGGCACCAAAATGACCGCCGTACACAAGTTATGGCAATAATAGTGTACTTCTCCCGCCAATTTAAAGGGACTTTTGGCATCTAGTGTAATTAAATTAGTGATAGGAAATTTTGTGGGCTTTTTCTTCATCCAAATTAGACCTCAATCGGAGAAGTTTGTCCAGAAAATCAGATTCCGAGAAAAAGAATTAGAATTCGGAAAGGAAGGAAATGACCATTTTTGTTGCCTGAGACTTGTTGTTTGGGGGAAATTTGATGCAAGAAAGTAACTGAGGATCAAGTGCTTTGGTATAGGGATTTTTTGGGACCAAATTGGATTAAACAAGAGCAAGTGGGACCAACCGTGAAAAACCAGAAAAGCCGCGAGGCTTTGCAGGCCAATTTTTGGGTCAAATTTGTGCTTGAAAGCTGTCACCACTTTAGAAAAGATCGAGCCTTGTTGCATCCCCGTTGATTTGAACTGAATGGTTCATTAAACAAGTGAGTTTAATTCACTAATCCTTACTTAGTAGATTAATGATGTTTAAGGTTGATTAGTTTAAGTTAAGTTGGATTGGGTGGTTAGTTAGATTAGATTAGAGAATTTAATGATTTGTTGATGCATGTTAGGTGGATAGTTAGTGTATTTATTTAACGAGTCTTGGAAATTTTCTAGATCCGTTTCGATGTCCAATTAGGTATTACGGGCCTAAGTTGGATTTATTGGCATTTATTTCATATGTTTCGTAATTATTTAATTAATTATTTATTTTATGGAAATTAGGTTGGGATAACCGATGACCGAAATTTTATGTTGGTTATTGTGGTGTAGTTTGTTTATTTATTTGAGCTTTAATTTGTGCTAATTTTGCATGATTGTGATTTTAGGATATATTCCTAAATTTGTTTATTTTCAGTAGTTAATTGGAAAATAACCGAGCGTCCGTTTACAACGTAAAAAATATTTTGGTGGACCACATGAAATGGTGAGATTTATGGAAATGAAATTATTATATTTTGACTATGGCGAACTGTGTACCCACACATGGCTATTTTATCGAGTATGATAAAAAGTGAGAAATTGATGGAGAATGAATGTTGACTTGATGACTTGGTATGTCATCTCAAAGAAAGACATTATATTACGTCGGCTCGATGACTAAGTATGTCATCTTGGAGAAAGATATTATATTATATTAGCTCGGTGACTAGATATGTCATCTTGGAGAATGCACGTGGGCTCGGTGACTAGGTATGTCATCTTGGATAATGAACATGGGCTCGCTAACTAGGTATGTCATCTTGAAGAATGCACGTGGGCTCGGAGATTAGATATGTCATCTTTGAGAATGCATAGTGTTGACTAGAATGACTGGGAAATTGTCCGATTGACATGTAATCGACTAGGTCGATTGATCGATGAGTCAATCTGAGTGAATGATCTGATGTGTTGATGTGACTCAATGAGATTATGAATTGTGTTGAATTGTAGGGAGGAACTGAGGCTAAAGTAAGTCCTCTAACGCCTAGCTAGTCGTAGGACAATTCTCTTTTGTAGGAAACCGATCTCTTTTGTAAACCCTTGTGTATAAACCTGTGTGTTTATAAAAAGGTATTTTCTGAAAAAATTGGTCCTACTTTCCTATCCCATTGTTTTTTTGTTTAGGGATTATTTATCCGCTTCTGCATGCATATTAAAATGAACAGGATAGGCGATGCGTCCTGAGACATTGTTGTTTAATTGACCAAGCCAGGATGGGTGTGCGTCCAAAGATCGAGGCATGACATCTTCATTCAAGTGATATCATAGCGTGGTCATTAAAGGTTGGAGTGATAAGGTGCAATTACAAGATAGTTAGTAAGAATGCCTTTAAATTCATGTTGGTGCATGTCTTGATAGTTGATTGGTAGAATTTCTTGTTGTTATTGCTCGACTTCTAATGCGGTGTGGAATTGGGAGGCAGGTTTTAGTAGAAAGCCTGTGGGATGAGTGATCAGGAACCAAGAACTCCTAGGCAAAGAACCTTATCTTCAGTGACTTGGGCTAGGATGCCAACAAGGGTCGGTGGCTGAGGTAGAGTGCGGGCAAAGACCAACGCAAGTGGAGTAGCACCGCATCCAGTTGGTGCTAGGGTAGCAACTCTAGGTGATCTAGGAATCATTAGGATCACCCGGGCATTGGATGCTATGCGAGAAATGATGGGGCAACAAGCCTAGAACTAGGCAGCTACCGCTACTACCACTGCCAATGCTGTTGTTGCAGCTGCACCTGCCACCGCCCCACTAGGAATCGTGGTTGCTGGGAGATTGATTCATAAGCTGGTGGAACAATTCTTGAAGTTGAATCCACCTAAGTTTACTGCGGCAGGAGACCCCAGAAATACTGCTTTGTGGATCCAAGGACTAGAAAAGACCTTTGCACTACTAATGTACAATGATACTGAGAAAGTTGTTCTTGCAACCTACCAATTGGAAGGAGTTGTAAATACCTGGTGGAGAACCACCCAAGGAGTGGTATTTCCGGAAGGTGTTGTCCTAGAATGGAACATTCCTTAAGGCTTTCAACGGTAAATACTTCTCAGAGACTGCCAGAGAGATGAAGATGGCAGAGTTTCAGCGCCTTCGCCAAGGCTCCATGACTATAGACTAGTATGAGGCGAAGTTTGCTGAACTATCGCAATATGCTCATGAGCTGGTTGAGAATCCTGTGAATTGAGTGCGAAGATTCAGGGATGGATTCTGGCTAGACTTGAGGAGTATACTGATTTCGCTAAATCCGAGAAATTACAATTGATATTGCTAGTATGAGTACCTAGAGGGGGGGGTGAAAAGGTGCATAAACAATTTATTGAAATACGGAAGCGATTCTTAGCATATGATAGAAAGTAAATTCTCTCTTAATTAACAAAATGATATACGATCGAGGTAGAGAGAATAAGGAAGAGAAAATTGAACACAGGATTTATAGTGGTTCGGCTTATTCCAAGCCTACGTCCACTCTTCCGCACTGACAGCCCACTGGCTGGATTTCACTATGATCAAAAGAGAAGTTACGGCACAGCTTTGCCTTAATTCCACAGTATAGATGTTCTACCACACCTCCTCAAGGTCTCTCACAAATATAGACTCTCTTTTGTATACAAGTATTTGCTCAAAGGATTTATCTAAACAAATAGGAGCTTCAGACTTTGGAATTCTTCTATCGCGCACACCTTGAACAACTAAGACAATCTTCCTTATATACTCCTTTATGCCATCATACCCGTTGGCACTTACCACAGGAATTCCTCCAATCTACCCGTTGGACGGAATCAATTAGGAAGATTGTTCAAGCTATTAAAGGAACGTGTTGATAGCCCATCAATCCTGTTCGCCCATACAATCAGGATCTCGGTTTCCATAAGCAGATTCTTCCAATAATACTTAGGCAATCACCGGATCTTCAATTATCGAGTCAATCTTCGATCAATCAAAGGACTCCGTTATGTCTTCTCCAGCCATGAGATCTTCTCCAGTTGATAAGGTCAAATCCTTAATGAAACATACAGTTCTGGATAACCTTTCTTCAATGGATTAGAGACTCCAATGAGGATAGACTTTGAGTCTTGAGTCCGGCTGTCCTGAGGTCTTCAGACTTTAAATAGCAGAGTCTGCAAGCCTTCAGACTAGACTGATAGAATCGTTTTGTCAACTTCAAAACACTTAAAGAAGATTTCTCCAACAACAATGACTTGTACGAGAGAGCCCAGATGATCGAGAGTGATCACAATGATAGAACCACCACATTGGGATTGTGGTTTGGATCAAGTAGAGAAGGGATATGACATGGGAAGAGGCCCATGGTCAGAGGAAGACTTCACATCTCGCGCAACAAGAACGGTGGAATTGGTAGGTCAATGCCTAATAAGAATGAAATGTGTTGTTTTTGTGGAAAGTGACACAAGTCAGCCCTGTGCCAATCTAGGCTGGGTGCATGTTTTGAATGTGGTCAATAGGGCCACATAACCATAAATTGTTTTAGTCGACCAAGAGGACAACCGCAGTTACCGCCGCCCCCACCGATGGGTCGGTTTAGAGGGTACACACCTCAGAACGTGCCGCAAGGAGGATTGCTCGAACGCCTAGTTCAAGGCACGGTGTATGTCATCACACAAGGTTAGGTGGAGGCTGTGCCTGATGTGATCACAAGTATGGTTTCGTTGAATGAACATCCTACTTATGCTTTATTCGACTCGGGAGCAACCCATTCCTTTATTGTCGAGTAGTATGTTAAGTTGATTGGAATAAATCCTGAGTTACCGAAATCTTTTGTTAGCATATTTACACCATTAAAGGATAAGGTGTTAACTGCTTTGGTTGTTCTGGTTGCAAGTTAGAGATTGGTGAATGAGAGGGGAAAATAGATCTGTTAGTCCTAGCCATGCGTGACTTTGATTTGATAATTGGCATGGACAAGCTAAAATGGACTACTATCGCAAGTCGATTCAGTTTCACCCATTAAATGGTGAGAGCTTCAAGTTTGTAGGGACCGAGGAGGACCCTCAATTTCCCTAATCTCGTCGCAAGAGACAACCCACTTGTTAGACGGGGGTTGGCAATGTTACTTGGCAACTGTCATGGATACAACAGTTGAGAAGCTGAAGATTGAAGATATTTCGGTTGTGCAATAATTTATGGATGTTTTCCTGAAGGAAATGCCAGGATTGCTGCTAGAGAGAGAAATTGAATTCATGATTGAATTAACCCCTGTGATATAGCCAATCTCTAAGGCTCCTTATCGGATGGCTTTATCATAAATGAAGGAACTGAAGGTGTAGATACAAGACTTATTGGATAAGGGATTTATATGTCCTAGTGCATCATTTTGGGGAGCACCGGTTCTATTTGTTAAGAAGAAAGATGGTTCGTTGTGCTTGTGCATCAACTATCGCCAACTCAATCAGGTGACGATCAAGAACAAGTATCCATTGCCGAGGATCGATGATTTGTTTGATCAGTTACAAGGAGCGTCGATATTTTCGAAGATCGACTTGAATATAGGATATCATAAACTAAGGATCAAGAAAGAAGACATTCCAAAGTCCGCATTTCAAATTCAGTATGGTCATTACGAGTTCACTATGATGCCGTTTGGGTTGACGGATGCTCCAGCTGCTTTCATGGATTTGATGAATCGAGTATTCAAGGAATATCTAAATCAGTTCTTGATCGTGTTCATCGATGATATCCTGGTGTATTCAAGGAGTGCTGAGGAGCACGAGGATCATTTGAGATTAGTGCTTCAGACCTTGAGGATTATCAATTGTATGCTAAGTTTAGCTAATGAGAATTTTGGCTGACTCATGTTGCGTTTTTAGGCCACGTGATTTTAGGAAAATGAATCTCTGTGGACCCGAACACGATTGGAGCAATGATCAACTAGTCGAGACCGACTATTGTGACCGAAATCAAAAGTTTTATGCATTTAGTAGGGTATTACAAACAATTTGTGGAAGGATATCTTTAGTGTTGCCATAGACAAGACTCTTGAAGAAAGAAGAAAAAATTGCGTGGATAGACAAGTGCCAGTGTAGTTTTCAAGAGTTGAAGCAAAAGCTAACTACCGCACCTGTGTTGACCATTCCATCTGATTCTGGAGGATTCGAGATATATAGTGATGTGTTATACAGAGGGTTGGGTTATGTGTTGATGCAAAATGGTAGAGTTGTCGCATATGTCTCCCGTCAAATGAGACGTCATGAGCAGAATTACCTGACACATGACTTAGAATTTGTGACAATCATTTTTGCCTTGAATATTTGGAAACACTATTTGTACGGAGAAAGGTTCCAAATCTTCATGGACCATCAGAGTCTCAAGTATCTATTCTCTCAAAATGAGTTGAATATAAGATAACGCTGATGGATGAAACTTTTGAAAGATTATGATTGTGATATTCTATATCACCTAAGAAAAGCGAAAAAGGTTGCCGACACTTTGAGTCGAAAGTCTTCAATTGCACATATGCTAGTTAAATAATGGACCTTACTTAAGAAAGTTCGAGATTTGGTTTTCAAATTTGAGATAGGCTACCTTCCAAATCTTATAGCCGCTCTCAAAATTGAGCCAGATGCTCAGACTAGAATCAAGGCATAGCTTTGCAAGCCGAGAAGACTCTTGTGACATCTCGAGACCTCAGAGTGGAAATGAGTGCACATCACGATGGACTTTGTGACGGACTCACTAAGAAGTCAAATGGGGTAATGACTCCATTTGGGTAGTGGTTGACAGACTGATGAAGTCGGCTCACTTTATCGTTGTACAAAAAGATCTCGATTTGAATAGGCATGCAGAAGTGTATGTGCAACAGATAATTCGTCTACATGGAGTGCCAATGAAGAATTTATATTAGATCTGATTCCTAGTTTCAACAGAACAATTAGATGGTTCCTTTCGAAGCAAGACAAAGCAGAATGTACCGGACATCAATTTGTTGAGATGAGGTCAGGGAAAGAAAGATCACAGGCCTAGAGTCAGTTCAACAGTCAGTGATTGCAGTTGTCGTGATAAAAAAAAAACAAATTAAAGACCGCTTAGAGCCGCCAGAAATGTTGTATCGTTAAGCATTGAAGGCCCTTAGAGTTCCAAATTAGTGATTACATCTTTCTGAAAGCGTCACCAATGAGGGATACCTTGCGCTTTGGCAATGAGGGAAAACTAAAATTGAGATACGTAGGTTCCTTTGAGGTTGTGAAAATAATTGAGATCCTGGCGTATCGTCTTGCGTGGCCGCTAAGGTAGGCGCAAGTGCATGACATCTTTCACGTGTTGAGGCTAATGATGTATGAGCCTGACCCGACCCATGTGCTAAATCTTGAAGAATTAGATGTGGACGACAGAGTGTCGTACGTGGAAAGCCCGGTTCAGATTGTGGTTTAGAAAAGGTTATATGTACCAAGATGGTTCCCTTGGTCAAAGTGATTAGACCGGGGAAAGTGAGATTCAATGAGATGACGATACCCCCACATTTTTGTTTAAGGAATGGTAAAGGTTTAAATTTCGATGACGAAATTTTTATAAGAGGGGAAGAGTTGTGTCATTATAGATTTTCAATCCCGATTTCAATTGAATAAATTGGGCCTTTCATCGACGCACCTATAGTGTTATTCTCAGAGCTGATCACTCACGAGATAACTAGACTATTTGGGGAAATCATTAAGAGATTTTAATGCAATATACTTAAGGATTCAATCAAGAATTGACTGCTCGACCATACTCATCTACCGAGATCATTATGACAAAGTAAGATCGATTAAAAATCAGAGATAGGTAGGTTTGATTGAAATATGTGGTTAAATGTAGGCGATTCCACTAAATTGCAAAATTCTCATTGATCGGCATTAGATTAATTTTTCTATCGTTTTGGTACCCTGTGTCCATAATTGAAATCTCGAGATTTTCACGACCACCGAGAGTTGTCAATGTGTCGAAGAGGTTCATAGTGGCTCGAAGAAAATCGACCACAAGTTATTTGCACTAAAATTTTTATAACTATCTAGTAGGTTAGGTCATGTTAAAATCACGTCGGGTTGAAATTAACCACAAATTTGAATATGATTTCAGAAATTGAAAGTCTTGTCATGTCACAGGTCATTTTAGGAATGTCGACTCATTTTTCGAGAAATTTTCAGAGAGTTCAGGATTTTTACGGAAAATCATTTCGGACGATTCGGAATATGAACGGAAATTCAGATTGGCCAATTTAAAGGGACTTTTGGCATCTTGTGTAATTGAATTAGTGATAGGAAATTTTGTGGGCTTTTTCTTCATCCAAATTGGACCTCAATCAGAGAGGTTTGTTCAAAAAATTAATTTTCGAGAAAAATGAATTAAATTCGGAATTGAAGGAAATTGTCATTTTTGTTGCTCAACACTTGTTGTTTAGGGAAAAATTGATGCAAGAAAGCAACTGAGGATTAAGTGCTTTAGCATGGGGATTTTTGGGGACCAAATTGGACTAAACAAGAGCAAGTGGGACCAAAATTTTTTAGTTATAGGATTTTCTCTTTTTATTTTCCTATTTTTCTTCCCCCTCTTGACTGCACACATCCCCCCTCTCCTTTTCCCTCTCTCTCTCTCTCTCTCTCTGTCTCGCGTGAAACCCCCTACTGACAGCCCTCTCCGCCGTGTCCCATTTTCCCCCTCTTCTTTGACTTTCTTGGTCCTACATATCCCCTCCCCTCTTGCCGACACACCCCCATCCCCTTTTTCTCCTTCTCTCTTTTTCAGTTCCCCTCTATCATCCCATTTCTTTTTTCTTGGCACTTCATTTGCTCAGACAAAGGCCCGAGCATCCCCCATGAATTCTCCTCCTTTGCTGTTTTTTGTTTTTTGGTACACCGAAGTAGCCCGTTGAAGCCGCAAATCCAGTCCTTCTCTTTGTGCGAAATCAGCCACTCAAGAAGCCTACAGTAGTGGAAAACCAGCAGCGCCGTGAGGCTTTGTGGGCCAATTTTCGGGCTTGATCTGTGCTCGAAAGCCATCGCCGCTTTGGAGAAGATCGAGGCCTGTCGCGTCCCCGTTGATTTGAACCAAACAATTCATTAAACAAGTGAGTTTAATTTACTAATCCTCGCTTAGTAGGTTAATGATGTTTAAGTGTTGATTAGTTTAAGTTAAGTTGGATTAGGTGATTAGTTAGATTAGATTAGAGAATTTAATGATTTGCCGATGCATGTTAAGTGGATAGTTAGTATAATTAGCGAGTAAATAAACTCTTAACGAGTCTTGAAAAATTTTCGAGTCTGTTTCGACGTCCAATTAGGCATTACGAGCCTAAGTTGGATTTATTGGCATTTATTTAATATTTTCCATAATTATTTATTTTTTTATGGAGATTAGGCTAGAATAGCCGACGACCATAATTTTATGCTGGTTATTGTGGTACAGTCTGTTTATTTATTTGAGCTTTAACTTGTGCTAATTTTGCCCGATTGTGATTTTAGGATATATTCCTAAATTTGTTTATTTTTAGTATTTAATTGGAAAATAACCGAGCATCGATTTAAACGCCAAAAATATGTTGGTGGACCACATGAAATGGTGTGATTTATGGAAAGAAAATTATTATATTTTGGATAAGGCCAACCGTGTACCCATATACGGATATTTTATCGGGTATGATAAAAAGTGAGAAATTGATGGAGAATGAACGTCGATACGATGACCTAGTATGTCTTCTCGGAGAAAGACGTATACTATGTTAGCTCGATGACTCAGTATGTCATTTTGAAGAAAGACATTATACTATGTCGGCTCAATGACTAAGTATGTCATATCGAAGAAAGACGTTATATTATATTAGCTCAATGACTAGATATGTCATCTTGGAGAATGCACATGGGCTCGGTGACTAGGTATGTCATCTTAGAGAATGAACATGGGCTCGGTGACTATGTATGTCATATTGGAGAATGCACATGGGCTTGGTGATTAGTTATGTAATCTTGGAGGATGCATAGTATTGACTAGAATGACTGGGAAATGGTCTGATTGACATGTAATCAACTAGGTTGATTGATCGATGAGTCGATCTGAGTGAATGATTTGATGTGTTGATGTGACTTGATGAGATTATGAATTGTGTTGAATTGTAAGGAGGAACTGAGACCAAGGTAAGTCCTCTGATGCCTGATTGTGCTTAGGCAGCCCTTAAGGCGTATTTTCTTTCTAATCGAGTCTTAAAAGGTAGAACTCGCTAAGATATTGTCTCACTGGTTATTATATAATCATTTTCAGGTCCTTAGATGGTGTTGATGAAGGATCGGAAGCCCCGGAGTTTAAGAGGTGAAGCCCGAAGAATCGGTGATCTTGTATGGCTAGCTAGTTGTAGGACAATTCTCTTTTGTAGGAAGCCAATTCCTTTTGTAAACCTTTGTATATAGACTTGTGTATTTATAAGAAGGTATTTTGTGAAAAATTGGTCCTACTTTCTTATCCCATTATTTTATTCTCTGGAGATTATTTATCTGCTTCTACATGCGTACTAAAATGAACAGGGGTCGGCAATGCATCCTGGGACGTCGCAATTTAATCTACCAAGCCGAGATGGGTGCACGTAAGAGGATCAAGGCGTGACAAGGGCCATCGGCCCTCGACTAGGGCTTGGTGGCCTCGGCCGACCTTTCGCCACCTCCCTAGTGATGGTAGGGAGGTGAGGGCGGCGGCGGCAAGGGCTGAGCCCCCAGCTGTCGACTGCTTGCCTCCTCCTCCTCCTTCCCTACTCCTTTTTTTTTAAAAAAAAAAATCTATAAATAAATATATATTTTAAAATTTTAATTAATTATTATATTAAAATTTGAATTATACCAAAATGACATCATTTTGTGAGCAGCTTACCAGAAAATTGCCACATCAGTGTTTTGGCTGGATTTTCTTACCAGTGGCACTTAAGCGATGCATTTTGCTCTAATTTTAGCACTTAAATGTCACTTTCATAACTTTTAGCCCTTAAGTGTCCCTTTGTGCCAACTTTTAGCACTCCAAGGGTCCGGGTGTCGTTAATTATGCTTAGGGGAGGTTTAGATTAGGCTAAGTGGGATAAATGTAATTATTTAGCTTGTTTAGTTAAATTAAATTAGTTAGTTAGGCCTATTAGGTGGTTAGTTGATTTAATTAGTTAGTTTAGTATGTTATGTACATTTAGCATAGGTAGATTAATTTAATAAGTCTTATTAGGTGGTTAGATTAGTGTATATAGCTTAATTAGTGATTTATTTAATTATTTAATATTTTCTGTAAATTATGACGGGAAAGCTGATCATTAGAATTTCGTGCTGATTGTTGTGGTGTAGTTAGTTTGAGCAATTGAATGGTAATATGTTCAATTGGATATTGATTGGTGAATTTTGATTTATTATTTCAAAAATATGGAATTTTGGTATTTATTTAGAAATACTAGGTGTCGGTTTTTTACGCCAATAATGTTTTTAAGTACTATATCAAATAGTAAGATTTTTAAAAGGAGAGGATATCACATTTTATGGTTCAATTTGATCGTGTTCCCATGCACAATTATTTTATTGAGTGTTTTTAATATGAATAATATAGGCCAAGTGCGTTATTTTAATTGAGACATTTGAGTGCAATGTGTGATGTCCTTGGCCGGGATTGGATATGCATGTGGTCGCTATGAGAACCCATCACCCGATGAAGGTTGGGTGGACGATGCTCCTATATGGAATGCCCCACGTCAATGTATGCTAGATTCTGGTAGAGGCTGAACCAATGCTCCTTCGAGAATGTTGTCTAGAGGTAGATGTTGCCGTGCTCGATGGGACAAGACAACCGACTATGCCAGATGACTACCCACTATAGAGTTGGCCATGCTATTGGGCCGTAAATAATTGGAATGCTTGAATGAGTGATATAGATGCATCTGATTATGGGACGAAATTGTGTGGTGTGGAATGGGACATGTCATAACAATTTAGCCTTACGAGACCCGTGTGATTAATTGATTTATAAAAGTGAAGCGTCCCAATTATTGATTGCATTTACTACTTATATAAATGTTATATGAGACGTATTGACGTGTAGGAAGGTACTAAGGTGAGGTACGTCTTCTATGATGTGTGATTAAGCTGCCTTTAGGCATATTATTTTCCTAATCGGGGTTTAGGGTGTAGACTCGCTAAGACATTGTCTCACCCCATCCTGGCTTACTATTTTCAAGTCTTTAGATGGAGGTATGACATGTGAGATATGGGGTTCTGCAGATGATGGATTTTGAGTTCACTTATTTCCCTGTCCCTGGGACCACCCTGACTCGAGAGTTAGTTGAGTCCATGGTATGAGTCAAAGAGGGCCTACCTTAGTTGGTACATCACTGATTCATAGCATAGTTCATTAACTTTCCCCAAGGAGGTTGAGAGGATCCCTTATAGGGTTTAGACGGGCCTCTTGTTGGGACCGGGGAGTGGGAAGTAGGGCATCCTATGGATCTCAACACTCTTGATGGTGTCGTGAAAGACCCGGAGCTCCCATAGCTCATGGATGAGGAGTCTAGTGCCTAGATGGCTTAGTAACTCTTCTTTTTGGAGTTAGACTCTTGTATATAGACTAGTTGTGTATTTAAATCCGATATGTTTATAAAGTGCGGTTTGTTGTTTGATTGTTCTGCTTTTCTATCCCATGTTTGTGTTGTCTCGAGATTGTTTAGTTCACTTCCACATGTGCATGAATCATTTGGGTCAGCAACACGTCCTGCGAACGTCGCAATTTGATCGATCACCGAGGGATGTGAGCGCTCGAGGTTCGGGGTGTGAAATATATGGTTCGAGGGGTCCATTTCGTTACTTCTGCAGTGGTGCCAAGTTTAAGAAATGTGATGACTATGATGCTAACATGCGAATGCAATGTAGATGAATGGATCACAAAGAATTCCTTGAACCACTTGCACAAGTAATTATCGCTAGACAAACTCATGAACTGCTTCCACGGTGATTTGGCACATTCGTTACCATTTTGTCTTTAGGACTGCTATGACGGATGCCTAGTTTTTTCAAGAGACTTGGAAAAATAAAAATGCTTCTAATACTTATGGTGGTCTGTTACTTTTGTGTGTAATGACGGCCTTCAACACCGTACTCGGCTTTATAATTTCTTAACGGATTTGTTTAAGGCAACAAAGTACCTTTCGGCTGCAGAATTTGGTGAGGAGTTGCTTGCAGTTTTTGGGAATGGCATAGTTCAGTCATTTCTAAATGCTGGTATACTCGCTCCGGAAGGTATGGATATATTATTTAGCATAATAAAGAATTCCGCTTGATGTTGTGAATTTCAGAGAATTGCTCTAGAAAGTAATGGTAGCTAAGAAAATGAATATTGCTTCATAATGTGAAACCTTAGGCGCTTCAGTTATGAAATGTTCACAGTTCTACAGGCCTGAAATGATTTCAAAATCCCACTGACCATCTTTCGATTAAAGGCATTCAGAAGGGGATAGTCGTCTTGTATATAGACCACTCGGGTCAGCCCTTCAAACTAACACGAGAAAGTTTGTTGTTTCCTAGTTCAATCTTTCAAATTTGGTTGTTGCCTATTTTCTCCTTCCCTGAGTTGGGGTTTTCTTGTAGCCACTTTGAAATCTAATTCAATTGTTACATCTGTTTGACTTTGGATTTCCCAACTTTATGTGAGGTTTTATGCCGACTTTATTAAATGCATAGCTGTAGGATTGATGACTCCATTTTATTAAAATAAACTTATCAAAGCATCTTATCCTGATGATAACATATAAGCTACCATGGAGTCTGATAACATGTTACATGTGTATCTCTAATGAGTTCCCCCTATAGCTTGTTGCTTGACTTCTTTTTCAATTCATTATTTCGGCTTAATGCAACAGATATGAGAAAACCAAAGCGGGTAGCTGGAATTGCCAAGTAGTTGCACGAATTCCATGGAGTAGAAATTCCAGGTTCTAAAGAACCTCAATTATGGAATGATATATTCAATTTTTTCGAAATGTAACTTTTAAATGTTTCTTTTAAAAAAGTAACTTGTATTTCATCTTTGCAATCTGTTAAATCTTTCTTTCAACAAAATGTGTTTACATTAATATTTTTTTGGGCAAAAGAACGCTTCAAGTGCCATAACTTGGCACAAATGGACACTTAAGTGCCATAGCTTACGAAAGGTACACTTAAGTACCACATTTTAAGAAAAGTGGGACATTTGAATGCCATCTTCCGCGAAATTGGCCGGAAATCATACGTGGCATTAAATATTAATATTTGTTGTCGATGTGTCTCGCCGGAGAGCTGAGTCAGCTCGAATTCACCCCAAACGACGTCGTTTCGGGTGTTGGCCAAAATAAAACTCTTAAATCGGCCAAAATGACATCGTTTTGGCATAACTTGAATTTTAACATAATATAAAAATTTTAAAAATAAATTTATTTAAAACATTTTAAAATAAAAATTAAAAACTTTAAAACTTTAAAATTTTAAAAAAAATTAAAAAAAAAATTAAAAAAATAAAAAAATAAAATAAAAATTTCTAAATTTCTAAATAAATTTAATTTAATTAATTTTTATATTAAATTTTTTACCACGTCAGCATCAAAACGACATCATTTTCGGGTGTTGGCTAGAATAGAGCCCTTAAATCAGCCAAAACGGAGGACGATGAGGAAGTTAGCTAGCGGTCGAGGGCAGAGCCCTTGCCGCCGTCGCCAGATGGTCGGGGAGGGTCGGTTGGGGCTACCTCCCTTTTTTAAAATTTTTTAGACTTTTTATATATTTTAATATTTTTAAATTTTTAAATTTCTTAAATTTCTTAGATTTCTTAAATTTTTAAAATTTTTAAAATTTTTAAAATTTTTATATATTTTTAAAAAATTTAATATTTTAAAATGTTTAAATAAATTTAGTTTTAAATTAAATTATATTAATTTTTTACCACGTCGGTACCAAAACGACGCCGTTTTGCACTCTCTTCGTCGGAAAATTGACACGTCAGCGTTTTGGTCGGATTGGCACTCAAGTGATGCATTTTGCTCTGATTTTGACACTTAAATGTATTTTTCGTAAGTTATGGCACTTAAGTGTCCAATTCTACCAAGTTATGGCACTCTAGGGGTCCGCATGTCATTTCGTTTGCATCATGTTTGGGCCATCTTTTCTAATGGAGCATCTAATCTCAAGTTTGATGATAATGTAAAACAGACAAAGTACGAGATAATATCTTTTAACGAAATTCATGATGAACTTCTCGAGCTAAAGGTAAATTCCTCTTCTAATGATTTTTTTTTTGGATATCCTAACTCTTACATGATATATGCTATGGGAAAACTATTACATTGTTTTTCATTCCAGCTCTTTTAGAATTGTCTATATGGTATGTGTCACGCCCCGAACCCTGAGTGCACAAACATCCTTCGGCAGTCGATTAAAAATGCAATGTCCCAGGATGCGTCACTGATCCAATCTTTTTTTCTTTTTCTTTCTTTTAATTAAGCATATGCAGAAGTGAATTAAATACAACACCCAGTCAATCATCAGAATCGGAGATAGTAAAAAAAACGCAACAAATGTTGCCGAAGACCACATATTCATTTATTCGGCGTTACCCCTAGGAAGTTTAATAGTACAAGTTTTTCTACGACCATCTCTTGTCAACCTTCTCAAAATCCTCAAGGATTAGGCTCAACCTACTTCACTAACGGTGGGGCCAGCCAAAAGGTGTTGCATCTCGCGCTCACCACATCCACACTCAATAGATCTCCACGCTACGGCCTTGAAAAAGGTTAGCTCATGATGGGGTGAGATAAAATCTCAGCGAGTCAAAACCCTAAGCCCCGATTAGGACACAAATTCACCTCGAAGGCGGTCCTAAGCACACACCAAATAGAACTTAACTCGCATCGGCATGTACCTACAGGTTAGCTCAACACATATACCATCATTAGTGCAGCAAGCACGGTTTAATAACCGAAACACATCATTTTAATTACATGAGTCCTGATTATAAGGCCAAATTGTTATGACAAGTCCATACCGTGCCATACAATCAGGGGCAACGATCACAACCATACAGGCGTGTTCCCGTTATTATGACCTATCAGCCACGACCAACTCAAAAGTCGACAGTCATCCAGCATAACTAGGTGTCGTCTTGCCTCGTTGAGTATGGCATCATTTAGAACTCTCGCCTAGATGACATTCCATAAAGGAGTATCGGTCTGGCCTCCACTGCGACTCGGCTTCTGGACCCTCGCCAAGCATCCAATAATAGTCAGGCATCGTTCCCAAACTCCCATTGGGTGACGGTATCCACTTAGTGACCATGCACGAACGTGATCAATCAAACTCATTTCTTATCTTCCGTCAATTAGCCCAAAACACCAAAATCCTTTTAAAACAATAAACCTTGCAACTCTTTTTTTTTTTTTTTGTTCAAAACTTCCCGAAATAAATTTCGTACAGGGTCACGTATTTGAAGTTAACCTGCCAAACTTTGCATTCATCTAGTATAAAACGTCCTTGTTTTAGTGAGTACATCAAATTCGGTGTCCAAACCCAACATCTTATTTATTTTATATTTTTTTTCCTAACCACCCTTTTTAGAACTAAACTTGGGTAGGTCCTTTTAAAAAAAAAAAAGCTTTTGGAAAGAAATTCGTAGGTGTTCACGTACTCAAAATTAATCCATCAAACTTTGCACGCACCTTGCTTAAAACCTCATTGTTTTATTGAACAAATAAGTTTTGGTGTCCGGACCCAACACCTCATTTATTTTCTATTCATGTGGCACCCCCTCAGCATGCTCCCCGATCCATTAGGGTCGCCACAGGTACTTATCACTTATCCTACTACATACCAGTCTAATAACTTTTTAATTAAAGTGGAACCATAGTTCATAGGGGTTGATCAATAAAATTCTTCTCCCCTTTTTCTTTTATAAAGGTCCCAGCGCAGCTCATCAACGGAAGCATAAATGAGTCTCACCATTCCTTACTCCAATAACAATAATGCAATTGCACACCACTATTCACCATATAAAATGATAAAGTCGAGTCACTTTTATTTACATTTTCACGATGGACGTCTCGGGTCGGTACAACAAAAAGGCCAAAGCTTTTAACTATGCTCAGCTAACTCAAAAGAACACGACCCTATGTTTGACATATACACCCATCCATCATCTAGTGCCGGCTAACCAAAAAGTATCGGCTCCCACCAGTCATACGTGCCATCACACCCAACCCGGTACATCGGGCGACGGCGGCAGTAGCATCCCTAGCATCACTCCATCACGTTGGATATGAATAGACAAAAACTCCTAGATAACCGGGCCATCAGCAAGACCCACATCGTACATCACTAAGACACGGACTCGGACAAACACCAGATCAGGCACACTAAAACAGGAATGCTCTGTGCACTCCACCTCAACATCATATGGCAATCCATAATAAATACCACGCGCGATTGGTAGCAAATGCATCTTTCTAATCTGAAATGTTTATCCCCAAAGGGGTGAGTACAACCACTCAGCAGTAAAGATCCACCAAACTACACAATGCGTCAAACAAAACAATCAAGGTATCATGAATAAAACACATATCATTCATGCATTCAAGCATACCTCACCTTACCGCCATGCATATATCACCATGCAACGTGCATATACCACCATGCACTTATACATGTATCATCAAGCAGCCAAGCATATATCACCATGCAACGTGCATATACCACCATGCACTCCATGCTTGCATTCCCGTGAGGTTCATCCCATGTCATATGCACACATCCATGCGCATGATTTAATTCTTTCAATTAGATCACATCATTTTTCTTCCTAGGGACCAATGTTTTCATCCCACAATTTATCGTTCGCATCCAACCTGGCATCGCAAGGAGCCTCTAACACACACCTCTGGGCATCTCGTACCCCAACTGGCATCACGAGGTATCCCCCGGCACACACCTCCAGGGCTTCCAGCACACAAACTCCAGGCATCCCAACACTCCCAGGGCATTCGGCACACACACTCTGGGCATCTGGCACCCACACTCTGGGCATCCCAACACTCCTGGGGCATTGTCGGCTCACACCTCCGACGGTATCACCATTATCATAATTTATATTCACACATGTATCTCTATTTCAACATGGCATTTGATGCAACAATATCAAAGGTCTCAACCAGCTTTTTATGTCATATAACATGCCATATGTCACCACATATGCAGCATAATCAACCACTCAAGACATTATATCAATGGAGCAATTTCATTTATTTTTAAAAATACAGCAAAATTTAGGATAAAAACATATTGCACTCCTTTGGTCATAATTCTCGAGAAATTAGTAAACAGCCTTAATAAATTCTAAAAATTCGACATATTATATACAATATCTAGAGGAAAATATTCCATGAAGAACACCATATCAAAAGAACATCATACAATTCGGTACAGTCCACACATCACAGTCTTTATAATTTCAGAATATTGCCATACACAGTTTCATTCACAAATTCAGTAAAAATCCTAAATCAACTCTAAAAATTCTGAAATTTTTATATGTTATAGAAAACATCCATAATTAAATATTTTATGCAGAACTCGAAATCATATTTGTGATATATTAAAAACTATAATAACCATAATCGTCCATAACCCTCAACATCAAATTCCAGATCTAACCGTTTCGGATAAAATCGTTTCACCAACCTAAACTCATCCATTTCTTCTAAAACTTTAGTATCTTACTCCATAACATGTCATATTCAACTTTCATTCAGAACATGAGATCCAATTTCAACCGGAGAATTTTATAAAATTCACAGAATCACACTAGGTCAGCATTACGATTTTCAGATCTAACTTCTTCAAAGAAAAATAGTTTCACCGGTCTATACTTGTTCAGTTCTTCTGAAATTTTTATGTGTTACTCACTAAGAAGTCCTTTACAACTTTGATCAAGAATTCGAAGTCAAATTCCCACTAGAACATTGCATGCAACTCACGAAACCATCAAAGGTCGGACTGTTTTTCCAGAAACAAAACACCAGGCTAGACCACAACTCTTGTAGCTTCGAGATTTCACACTTCATCCACATCCAAAATTTACCATTTTCTACATACACATCACAGCAAGCAAAGGATAGATTGATGGACTCTACTTGCCTCTAATCTGAGCACAATACATCAAGCAAAGACGGCGGGGCAAGGCGGGACTCGGCAGCTCGACGGTGGCGACGAACGGCAGCGAACAGCCTCCCTCTTCCCCTTCTTCTCTCGCACACTCGCTCTCCCTCTCTCGATTTCTCTCTCTCTCTCTCTCTCTCTCTCTCTCTCTCTCTCTCTCTCTCTCTCTCTCTCTCTCTCTCTCTCTCTCTCGGCAGTCACTCTCTCTCTCTCAGTTGCTCTTCGCCTAATCCGCCCTTTCCCCTCACTAATTTCTTCCCCTCAATGATTAACCATCATTAGCTTTGCATGCAATGCGACACTTGGAAAACTCCTCACGCCACTTGCCATTCTTCATGCAAGAAGGTGGCTTCATCCGGCTAGGCTTGAGCTAGCCTTGGTTGACGGCCCATTGGTTCTCTTGGGTCGGGCCTTTGCTAGTCGAAGGGTGGGGGATTGTGGGCTGGTTTGGTCCAAAACAAAATCAGCCCACTCCCTCCTTTAATAATCCACTATTATTTTCCACTTAAATAAATACCTAATTACAAAATAATATGGCCAAAAACTTGCAACATTAATCCATAAAAATCAAATCCATAAGGTGCATAGCCAAGAACAAAATTCTCATTATCAAATTATCCGATAACACCAACTTTGATAACCCAAGAACATAAGATATCTTTCCATTAAAGTGTTCGACCTTAATCTACTACAATTCTTCGGTCTAGTAGCCACAGCATACTTCAACGACACAACCATTCACTTTTCCATAGGTTGTAATGCCTCTAAAAATTGCCATGAAATTTTGGGATGCCACACTTTGATAGTCCATAAGGTCACCTTTTGCAATGATGACAAACAACCAACATAGAGCAATCATTTACATATTATCACGCATAGTCCTAAGCATGCCAAAAGTCAACCAAATCACCAAATATGCATTGTCCAGTAAGCACTACACCAAGAACAACAACAAAACCACAACCAGTCCTAACCGGCAGAAACCAAGCCAATCGCGCGCCTCCAAGTTTAATTCCAGAAACATAACCAAGAAAACACAAAAAATTCTAAAATTTGAATATGTTCTAAAGAAACCTTAAAAGAAATTTCTAGAATAAGAGTAGTAATTCGCCCAAACCGTTACCAAAACTGTGTCAGTTTCTAGAAATTCTATTTTCCAAAATCAGTTTAGTTTGAGGTCCAAAACTTGTCTGTTTGATTTGAAATTTGACTATGTTAAACTAAAAAATGTGATGAACAGCTTTTTCAAGAAACCATTTCGAAAATAAAACCCTAAGAGTTAATAAAAATCCATTAAACACTAAAAGGTCACTTGTTTCAGCACCAACCCGAGATTCTATTTTGCAATGGCGAGGCTGAAATATTATTCTTTTAAATCCATAAAATCTTGAGTAAAATATATATCATAGTTAAAGATATCTACAACATTTCTCAAGAATGAAGTAATCTCAAAATCGTAGCACATTTTTCCCTCAAAAAATGGCAAACAGTGAGTGTCCAATGAACTGATCTGAGAGAAATCCACTAAACCAAGCTAAATCACCCTCATTAGTGCTAATCCAACCAACTAGATCAACACTAATCCATATTAAGGCTAATCTAACCAAACTAGACTAACATTAATCTATCTTAAGATTAATCTCACTTAATACTAATTTAACTAAGCTAATTAGCATTAATCTAATCTCTTAAGCGTAATTAACAATCTAATCAATGATTAGGGAGTTAACTCACTGGATTGGGTGGCGGTGGGTTCATGGTGATGGCAACGCAAAGGTGGTGAAGACCTGAGCCCATCGCGACTCCAACAGAGCTGAAACGACGGAGGAAAAACAGCAAGGGCTCATGGCTTGGTGTTGGTCGATTCTGTGGGCTGGCTGGACAGTTGGGCACAGGCTGAGCTGCGAATGGAGGTGGTATGGGCTAGGGGCAGCTCAACTAAGCTGAGGCGGACAATCAGGGGACGGCGAGGCTTGGACGGTGGTGCTGGTCAAGGAGTTGTTGGCGCGGTTAGTGGCAGCAGGTGTTGCTAGCGTCGGGGAAGGATGGTGGCTGGAACGGGCGTTGTTGTTGGTGGTTGTGAGTTGGACGGGGCTAGGCAAAGCTACTGGAGTTGTTGGTCAACAGCAGTAAGAGAAATGGAGAATGAACTTGAAAAAAGGAAGTGAAGAAGAAGAAGAAGAAGAAGAAGAAGAAAGGGAGTGGTTGTTCTGCAGAGGGGTGGGCATGCACATGAAGAAAGGAGAAAGAGATGCGAAAGAGAGGGAGGAAGGAAGTCAAGGTTATGGCCAATAGCAAGCCATGCAAAAATATCCATGTACTCAAGTATGTGTGCCCCAAAGTCTTCATGCCAAATTGTCAAGGGGCCACCCAATGGGCATTTTCCTCTCATTTCTTCACAAATAAACTCTTTTTGGTGGCCAAATATCCCTTCAAGGTAGCCCATACGAATTTCCTGAGTTTTCTTTTTGCCGAAAATGATTTTTCCGCAAAATTCCGGGCTCAAAGGAATTTCTCCGAAAGATGAGATGATGTCCTAAAAATAAATCGTGAGACGCTCGAACGTTTGAATCCCGAAATCAAATTCAATTTCGTGGTTAAAATCGACCGAATGCAATTTTAGTACAACCTAACATATCCGGTAACTTTTAGGGATTTTAGCGCGTTTGACCCATGGTCGATAATTTTCGATCCACGTTTGTGCATCTCCGACTTGTAGGCAACTATTGGTTGTCGTAAAAATTGCAAGGTTTCAATTACATGTCCTGAGTGCAGTATTGATAGAAAGTTGGGTCGTGCCATTCGACGTGAGTTTCGCAACTATGTGGAATCACTCGCAATTCAATTACATGTTTTCCTTGAATCGACTTATATCCGATCACTAATCGATTATAACGGTGTCATATTGACACTTGCCAATTATTACGGTCAAGCAATCGATTTCCAATCTAATTCTCAAGTCTGTTGCGTTTATATCCCTTAACGGCTTCACCTAATAGATTAGTTACTCGTGAGTGGCCAACTCAGAGTACAATGATCATAGGTGCATTGACGAAATACTCATTTCATATTATCAAGATGGGGTCGAATTTCAAGATGTCACAATATGGCAAGAATTATGCCTAAAATTACATATTGCTTAATACTGCAATGCACGATGTACCACTTGCTTAGAGGTGTTCGTCTGTTTTGTCACGGGTTTCTCACTTGCTTTCACGCGATACCATGCAGCGTTGACACCTAGAGAAGTAATTTTGTTCTGATGGCTCACATGTAGATGAATTTTTGTTGTTGCAAGTCAGTTAAATTGAAAGATCTAATTAGATTTCTTGGAAGGATGATGTCAAAAAGCGGGATTACCATTTATCTTGCTGTATGTCAATTTCTGCTAGATTTGAGGCACTCTAAAGCTGCAGAATCGTCTCGCGAGTTTCTAAGAATTTTGTATTTCTTATGTTTTTTGGGGACAATTGCATTTAAGAGCAAAAATTAGTTTTCCCTACAGTGTTTATAACTGTTAATTCACTTTCTCCAGATTGATTAGCATAATGTAAATGCACGTACCTTTCCAAGTTGGGGATGCGTTTTAGTAATGCTGATAGACGTGACATGGTCTCAAGAAGAGAACCGGAAGTGACTCTTCTGAGATAACCCTTTCCACGTTCTTATGTCCAACATATGTACGCTACCTTTATGCCATCGCCAACATTTGTCAGGAAGCAGTAGTAGCATAGTAATAGTCAAAGCTTCGAAAGGAGGAAATTGGGCATCTCTAAGAAATAAGAAAGAGTAGAGCTCCTAAAAGATGATGCTAGAGTCCAGTAAAACGTGCCTTTTATAAATTCCGGTGATGAAGTATATCGGGATCAGATTTAGGAACTATCACCAAGACAACTTGAAGTTGCTAGATTTACATGAAAATTAATGAACTTCCATTTTGATATCAGCTTCCATCAACAACCAAATTAGGCAATAAAACAGCATAGTCTCCAAGACAAGTTGGACAATCAAACAAGCTATACGCACAGTTGACAATTTCAATTTTAGTTGGTGGGGCTCGAGCCTTGCCACTGTAGATTGCGACCTCGCCTAAGGCCAGCGAGCCTCGAGCCTCTTCAAATCGGGCCAGCTTAGAAGGGGATAGTTGTCTTGTATGTGGGCCGTTCGGTTAAGCCCTACAGACTTGTTGAGTAGGTCACTTCCAATTGGAGAGACGAACACAATTATGTATACCTGTAGCAAAATATATATGGTAGTGAGTGTGTAAAAGTAAAAAGAAAAAAATCAAAAGAGATTCAGAGATTAATCAAAATGATCTTCCATGTCCAAAAAATCAAGGGAGACTGGGAAAGAAATCAAAGTGATCTTCTCATATCTACAAAATCACGAGAAATTAGGAGATAAATCTACGTGATTTTCATATCATACAATTCCAATTGGGGTTGCATTTGCTCCTATAAATAGGAGTTATCCTCAATGGAGAAGTATATACAAAAGCAAGAATATCAGAGTAGCATAACGGAAGGAACGGTTTTCTTCTTCCAAGAAAGAGAGTTATCTTTGAGTAAATTATCCAGTTTGTGAGAGGTTCAGATCCACAAATTGAAGATAGTGAAAGATCCACCTTTTGGTGAAGTTGTATCCCATTATTTATTATAGTGGAAGTTTGAAGTGGACTACGGTCCTGTGGTTTTTCCCTTCACCTTAGAGGGTTTTCCACGTTAAAATTCTAGTGTTATTTACTATTTATATTTACTACTTTCATTCAATATTTTATCCTATTTAATTTTCATAGAAATAGTAGTGGGAAAAATTATTTGAGCCTACTTACAAAAAAAATAAAATTATCTGGGCCTTCTCCACAAATATCGTTCTTTTCCCAATAAGAACGTTTTTCCTAACAAGTGGTATCAAAGCCAAGTTGTTCTATATATTATTTTTCTGCGCATAATTAAATGGAGGAAAATTTTGGCAACATGAGAAAATTGACTGCATTCAATTATGTAATCTGGAAACCAAAGATGGAGGATCTGCTATACATTAAAGATCTTTGGAGGCCAATTGTGATACCGATGGAGGTACCAGTACCAACGTCCGAGGAGTCTGATCTTGTAGCATAAGCCAAATTGGCATCATCTTCTGGTGGCAAACCAATGACCATGTTTGAAAGCAAATGGATGGTGCGGCAAACCATCGACCATGTTTGAAAGTAAATGGATGGTGCTCAATCGAAAGTGTGCCACTCAAATTCGACAATGGATCAATAAGAGCATTTTTCAAAATTTTGCTAATGAACATGATGCTGGTGTTCTTTGGCAAAAATTAGAGAAAGTGTACGCAAGAACAATGGCGCAAAATAAAGCAAATCACATGCGGCGGCTCGTGAATCTGAAATACAAAGACATGAGCAGTGTCTCAGAACTCATGAGCAAGTTCCAAGGTATAGTAGACCAACTCAACTCTATAAAGATGACATTAGATGATAAATTGCAGGCATTACTGCTACTTAGCTTTTTGCCAAATAGCTGGGACACACTTGTTGTGTCGGTCAACAACTTGGCTCCCAACGACAAGCTTACCATGGACGTGGTAAAAGATAGAATGTTGAATGAAGAATCTCGACAAAAAGATAGTGGAGTCAACCTTGAGTCCGAGGCTCCTGTCATTAACCGACAAGAAAATCAAGAATGGAGAGGGAGAAGCAAAAGCCGAAACTTCCGAAATCAGCAACGAGGAAGCTCCCAATCCAACTTCAAACGAGATAAGAGGTGCCATCATATTGGTAAATTTGGACACTTCATCCAAGAATGCAGAAAGCTAAAGGTAGAAAAATCAAAAAGTTATAACATCAACAAAGCTAATGAGAACCAGACGAATGACACTGCAAATATTGCATACGAGGTGATCATTATTCAAAGTGATGATTCCATTAATCTTGCATCCCAAGATTCGACATGGGTAGTTGATACTGGCGTATCCTACCATGTCACGACTCGTCAAGATCTTTTCACATTTTACACTACTAGCAATTTTGGACTCGTAAAGATGGGAAACGAAGGTACATCCAAAATTATTGGTATGGGTAATATTTATTTGGAGACTAATGTTGGATGTAGGCTACTACTCAAAGATGCGAGACATGTTGTGGACATACGCCTCAATTTTATATCTACCGGCAAGCTTGATGATGAAGGCTACATCAATTTCTTTAGTGATGGGAAATGGAAGCTCACTAAAGGTAATTTGGTGGTAGCCAAAGGAGAAAAGATTAACTCTCTATATCACACAAATCAAGCCATGTAGAGGAGAGGTGAATGTAACCGGAAAAGGAGTCACCACCGAGTTATGGCATAAGCGATTCAGACACATGAGTGAGAAAGGACTTAAGATTCTCACTAGAAAGCAACTCCTACCCAAAATGAAAGGTACATCGTTGAATGCTTGTGTCGACTGCATTATGGGAAAACAACATAAAGTAGCATTTCGCAATTCCCCACCATCTAGAAAAGCTGAAATTTTAGATTTGATGCATACTGATGTATGCACAATGCAAACTAAGACACTTGGTGGTGTGCTTTATTTTGTAACATTATTGATGGCCACTCTAGAAAGGTGTGGGCATTTGCCTTGAAAACTAAAGATCAAGTACAAGAAATCTTCAAGCAATTTCATATGAAGGTTCAAAGAGAAATAGGTAGGCAATTGAAGTGTGTAAGCTCAGACAACGATGGCGAATATTGAGGACCTTTTTGAAGATTATTGCAAAAACCTTGGGATCAAACTAAAAAGATCCATACCAAAAACACCTTAATACAACGGTGTCGTGGAGCGGATAAACAAAACCTTATGTGAATAAAATCATATGCATGTCTCCAATGCAAAGCTGCCAAACCACTTTTGGGGTGAGGCAATGAGGACAGCGATTGATTTAATCAACCTATCACCTTCAGCTCCACTTAACGGTGATGTACCACAAAGTGTCTGGACTAGTAAAGATTCTTCTTATGGCCACTTGTAGGTGTTCGACTATAGAGCATTTGTTCACATTCCAAGGGATGAGAGATCAAAGCTTGATGGGAAATCAAAGCAATGTATTTTTTTCGGGTACGCACATGAAGAATTCAGCTATAGACTCTAGGATCCCATTAACCAGAAAATAGTCAGAAGCAGGGACATGGTATATCCTAAAGATCAGGCAATCGAGGACTTTGAGAAGAATGAGAAATCTCCATCAACAGACGAATACCCAGTTGATCTTGGCCCAGTCGCTCCTCCTATCAATTCTAATAACAAGCAAGCTGAATCTAGGATTAAAGGTAAGACTATTTCAACTTAACTTGAACCAATTGTTGAATAAGTCCCATCAGAATCTCAATTGAGGAGATCAACTTCTGAACGACAATCTACTCGTAGATATTCTCCCAATGAGTACGTGATGCTCACTGACGGGGGAGAACCAGAGAACTACCAAGAAGCTGTATTCCATGAGCATAAAGAGGAGTGGTTAAAACCTATTTAGGAGGAGATGAAATCCTTAGACGAAAATCATACTTATGATTTAGTCAAGTTGCCACAAGGAAGAAAAGCTCTAAAAAACAAGTGGGTGTTGAAGGTAACTCGCGACATGATACAAAGCAAGGTTGGTTGTGAAGGGATTCGCTCAGAAGAAAGATATTGACTTCGACAAGGTAATTTCTCTTGTAGTTAAAATGTCCTCTATCCAAGTTGTCCTTGGCTTGGCAACAAGCTTGAACTTGGAGGTCGAGCAACTTGACGTGAAAACTACGTTTTTACATGGAGATCTAAATGAAGAGATGTACATGGATCAACCGAAAGGTTTCAAAATCAAAGACAAAGAAAACCTTGTGTGTAGATTGAGAAAGAGCCTGCCGTGACCTAAAATTTTGGGTGCACCACCTAAAACTAGGTTAATGGACTACTAAACTTTTAAACTTAGCTCAGGCTCTCCCAAGCCCATACCAATTCGCAACTTAAGTCTAAATTTTTAAACATGCAAAAGGTTATTAACTAGGAGTTGCCACTAATCAATTTACGGTAGGTCGATTAGACACCTAAGTAAAATAATTTGAGAATTATTTTACTCCTACGAACCAGAGACTATGGGTATGAGGACTTGGTTACACTAGATTTCTCTAATGCCCTTTTGGTACCATTTCTTTTTATTTTTTTAAATATTTTTGCAGGCACCTTGGATTTATTTTAACCTAAATTACTATCATGTCAAAAGGTGATCACGCAGGTGCTCAACCATTATTAAACATTCAATAAATAAAATAAATTGCATCACACAAAACAAATGATTTTTTTTGGGTTTTCTTTGAAATTAAAATTCTTTTATAAAAAAATGCATTTTTAACTACATGACCTAATTTTGCTAAAAAAATTTCTAATTAAATGATCCTATTATGCAAACTAGTTAATATGCATCTCATGACCTAATTATTTCTTATTAGAAATTCGGAATTAATAAAAACCTTAATTAAACTATCTAAAAGAATAATTTTCTAATTTATTTTGGGGATTAATTTGACTCAAACCCTTTCCTATTTTAGAAAACTATTTTTTATAGAAAAATGAGATAATTAAAATGTGCAAACATTATCTAAAACCCTATTTATGTAAAAAAAAAAAAAGAAGTTATTTAGGTCCAACCATAACTTATTTCAAAAAA
The DNA here is from genome assembly GCA_014182385.1 of Eucalyptus viminalis. Classification (NCBI taxonomy): domain Eukaryota; kingdom Viridiplantae; phylum Streptophyta; class Magnoliopsida; order Myrtales; family Myrtaceae; genus Eucalyptus; species Eucalyptus viminalis. The sequence goes on along the minus strand of CM024528.1, from coordinate 13,595,726 downwards.
TTATCTAAAAATGCAATATAATTTAAAAAAAAAAATCTATTATACTAAACCTACATGTCTGATTTACTGAACCTATATGCTCATGTAGGATTTTGATTTTTTGATTTTTTGATTTTTTTTTAGTTTTTTTTAAGATGAGTAATTATTAAATATTAAATCTAAACAATCAATATAATCAACAAATAAAGGATTAAAGTAATCAAAAAAAATAGCATGTTATCTTATAGGTCAAACGATTACTAATTATCACAACAAAGAGGTTCAAAATAAATAAAAATTTGATCCGAAGTCTTACGGATCAAATTAATAATTTGAATAATTTTGGCCAAAACCCTACAGGTAATGCCTACAGTATTTATAAAATGAAAATTGCATTCCTGTACAATAATATTGAAACTTAAATAAAATAACATAACATAAATGAAAAATAAAAATAAAGAAAGAAAAACTAAAAAAAAAAAAAAAAAAAACTAAACTACCTAGGGGGAGGGTAGCAACGCGATGGTGCACGCGGCGACGGGGAGGTCGGATAGCCAACATTAGAAGCGGGTTGGTGTTATGATGTGAATCGTTGCGGAATGATCGTTCTACGAAGGCCCAAATGGTGCGAATTGCAAACCTCGACCTCCAATCAAACCTGTGATTGGCAACCTCGGTATGAACATGACCTGTTGACGAACACGTGTCAACCAACCAACGTTATAGACGCCACGAGCGAAAGAATTCGCTATGTCGCTCGATAAGTCAAATTGGCTGCCACAAGAGAATCTTGATTAGGTCAAGTCCTCAAAAGAACAGTTAAAATAGAACCTCTCAATTCTTTTCCTCAAAAATAAAATATATCTCTCCCCAAAGAAATTTGGCAAATCCTTTATATAGGCTGCCACACAAACCCTAAAAATCTAATGCGTCATATTCTAGAATATTCTTAAACAAGAATATATATCTAATGCGTCATATTCTAGCATATTCCTATTCTAGAATATTCTTAAACAATAATATATATAAAATGACTTGGTCAATTATTTGGTGACAAGATAATTATATTGCACCAAGATTTCCAAAATAATTCAAGATTTGAATTTGATCCAAGGTCATCTTCACGCCAAAGATCACGAACCATGACGCCAACAGCTTGCCTGAATTGTTTGGCCCACGCTCGAGTAATCGAACCAGTAGGAATAGACAATGGGTCCCTAGCACCTCCTCCTCGATATGACTCGATGTCCACATCATGTTAGGTGCCTGGCGAAGGAGTACTCGAGCAAAGGGGCTGCTAGTGCTCGGGCGGTCAGAGGTGTAGTAGCAGTGGCGAGCAGGTAGAGGTGGCGCAGGGACTCGCGGGTTGCTGTAGGGCGGCGATGAGAATGTGTCGGGCTGTTGTGAGTGGTGGAGGTGACCGGGTTCTGTGGTGTTGTAGGGCAGAGGCTGGCAGAGACCGGTGTGTGAGTAGCGGGTAGGGCAGTGTCGGGTCGCTGAGGCGCGGCGTCAAGCTCTAGTGGTGCTGCTGGGCATCGGCGCTGGGTCGCGAGTAGAGCTCAGGCATGGGCATTGGCAGTGGTGCGGCAGCAATGCTACTGGTGCTCGGGCGAAACTTGGAGAGCAGCGATAGGGGTATTGTTGTGGGTTTACCGGAAGGAAGCACAGCAGTGGGGGTCGAGCGCGACTGAGGCGAGCGAGCAGCAAGTTGCTAGTGAAGAGGACTTTGGCATGGTGGCGAGCAGCGTTGAGTGAAGGTGTAGACATCAATGGTGGCGGGCGAAGGTGGCATAGGCTCTCGGGCTGGTGCAGCGTCGCAGACATTAGGCGCTTCAGTTGCCGGCGTTGGGTGGTGCAAGAGTAGTGGTGATTGACGCGAGGATGGGAGGCAGAGGCGTGGCGAAGGCCTAGCTGCGAACACTAGCGTCGGGGCTGACATGGATGCTCGTGGACGGAGGCCGACGGTTGGTTAGGACACTCGCTTGAAGATTAAGATTGTTTGCTCTTCTCTTTTTTTTTTTTTTTTTCTTTTTCTCTCACCTCTCGCACGTCCTCACTTCTTCTTCTTCTTCTTCTTCTTCTTCTTCTTTATCGTATCTCTCTGCACTTTTTTTGCACACCTTTTGACTTTAACAAGAAAAGAATTACCCCTTTTTTTCTCCCAAAAGCGAAGGAAGGCCTCTCACCTTTTTTGTTGGGAAATTTTTTGTATAAATTTTTCCACCATCCCCTCTATTACAAAAGATGAAGCTCTCTTTATAATGATTCCAGACGGCCGCTTTGTATGGCATTTTCCGAGTTTCCATCTTCTATCACATTAAATCAAAGCTGTAAATCAAAGCATGATTTCGCAATCAGCTCGATTTCATTCAGATTTCTTCCATTTTGTAAAAATTCTTGCCCTTTATTCACCTGATTTTTAAATTTTTTCTGCATTTAACAAAATCCAAATATTCATCAGAATTTCAAATTTCCATGCATAATCAATCAAATCAATTTCCCTATTTTTCTTTACATTTTTTTCCTTTTATTCATTTTATTTGTTCTGATGCTTTTTTTTAAGGGTTAAAATTAACCCCTTTTCTATACAAAAAATCCATGATTGGGTCGCCAAAATTTAGGTGTCAACAAAGTCCTTATAGGCTCAAGCACACACCAAGACAGTGGTACAGAAAATTCGATTCCTTCATGGAAGAAAATGGGTTCAACAAAACCACTGCTAATCACTAAGTGTTTGTCAAGAAATTTACTAATGGTAATTTCCTCATTCTTTTGCTTTATGTTGATGACATGCTAATTGTTGGCTAGGATAAAAGCAAGATCAATGTCGCGACCAATTTTTCGGGTGTGCACCATCTAGGGTTTGGCTAATGGATTGTTAAGTCTGGACTTAACTCAGGCTCTCCCAAGCACATACCAATTCGCGACTTAGGTTGAAGTTCTTAACATGCAATTGTTTTTTAATAAGGAGTCGCCACTAATCTATTTTTGGTGGGTCGATTAGAAACCCAAGTAAAGTAACGGGAGATTTACTTTACTCCTACGAACCAGGGACTATGGGTACGGGAACTTTGTTATACTAGATTTCTCTAATGCCCTTTCGGTACCTTTTTTTTTTATTTTGAAAATGTTTTTTGCAGGCAGCTTAAATTGATTTTAAATCTATTTCCTAACATGTAAGGTTATCATGCAGGTGCGCAAACCATCAATTTAACACCCAGATAAACAATGGATAAAATGCAAAACTTACCTCAAAGTAACGAAAGCATCTGCAATGTTAATTCAAAATCCACATCAACAACCCTAGATATGATTTATAATTAACACGCAATTTTTTTTTTTTTTTGTTTTCACTTGATTAATGAAAATCATGCAATATGCAATTCAAAATTAACTAAATGACCTAATTCTAATGACATGCAATTTCTAATTAAATGGACCTAGCCATAATCACTAAATGACGTGCATTTCATTAATCTAATCCTATATGACATGCGCATGATTTTTTTTTGTATTTTTTTAATAAAAATTCGTAATTAAAAATAACTAACAATAAAAATCTAACTAAAGTGAGATATTATCTATTTTAAGTTAGGAAATAGACTAATCTGAATCCTATCTTAACTTAGAAATTTATCTTGACATGCAATTTAATACCAAGATATTATCTAACCTAGATATAATCTAAACATGCATTCTAATATAATTAAAAATGTACATAACTATTCTATCATGCAATCCTATATAGGAAATCAAATATAATCTTCATGATATCCAAATGTAATCTTTTTTTTTGTATTTTCGGGATAGATAAAACAATTAAAAATAAGGACAAAATCATTCAGAATTATCAAAGATATCACACATCGTCTGAATCAGGAAACAATATCTAAATCAAACTTGATTATTTCGCTAATAAAACCGATAAATTGATCTTAAGCCTTAAAGATCAAGATATCAATTTTACTCCTGCGTGAATAATTATTCCATCTAAAGCCTTATAGATAGAATAAAAAATCCGTGTGCAGTTGCGAATTAGGCAATAAATCCTAACCGGAAGTACGTCCATAATTCAAATATGCACGTAAGATATTGAAAAGCATGTATTAGGCAATAAAATATCCAAATCAAATTTAGATAAGATAATTACCTAATTCCACAAATAATATTGTCAAATTTGAATTGAATGGAATCTGCTCAACAGATGACCGGCGGTGGCGATCAGCTCCTCGGTGGCGTCAATGGTGATGGTTCACTGATGATCAGCGAAATCACGTAAGGGCTCACAGCTCAGGACTTGGGCGGCAACTCTAGCTCTCTGGCTCAAAGTACAGAACAGCTTCGTCGTCAATGGTGCATGATGATACTCCCAATGCGGCCAGCGAGAGCTTCAATAACCCGCAAGTCTTCGAACGTCATGGACAGCAAGTAGGTCTCGGTAGACTTAGACCCTTCAAGGAACAAAATTACCGATTGACCATCTCTGTTATTGACTAGATTTTGTTACTTTGACAGTGGGTCTTCAATGGCCAAATCTCTCGAACGCACACGATTGAATGTGTAGTTCTGATTTCACCACGTTGGCTCTGACCTTTTTTCAAGTGAAAGTCAATGGATCTTCCTCATGCAACAAGTGGAATTGTCTTCTTGATCGATAATATTCAACGTGAGTGCTTTCGGCAAAAGAACCGCGCCTGGAATTGCTGGAACTTAACGGTGAGCGTAAAGCTCGTGGCTTATCGGGTCAACGGCTTAGGCGTTGAGGTTGGGGCTCTCGGTTTGGTGGACACGGACGAACCTTTATGGACCTGTGAAAACAAGAACTCGGGTGGAACAATTAGCAGCACGAGATGACGCAGCTGATCGTCTAAGTTTAGCTTGCGACTCGATAGATCACAACAGCAACAGCTCGCTGTGTGCAGCAGATCTTGAAAAGTGATGACAAGCTTAGCATCTCTCTATTCGGGCTCAGCAGTGGCGTCGCTGTCACAGCGGCAGCAGGAACGGGAACAGCAAGTGCTTCGTCGTGGGCTAGGAAGGAAGCAACGTTGATGTTAGACAAGGTCACGTGACCACGCAGCAACTGGGAACTGCTTCGTTGTTATTCGAATTGCGCTGGTTCCGGTGTTGCCAAAGCAGCGAACGAAGATCTCACCTGGCCGTAAATCTGAGGAAGAAAGAAAGTAATCGCAGGAAGTGAGGGTGAGCTCTTGATGAAGAATCGGCACCAATGTCCTCTTGGCCGTGAGCTTCTTTCAATGGTGGGCTCTATATATCTTATTCTTTTCTCGTGAACGAAGGTGCTCTCGTTCTCTTTGCTCTGAATTGTGGCCGTGTATTCTATTGTGTGGCCCCCGTTGCTTGTCTATAGATGTCCTTTTATAGGTAAGAATAACCTAGGCTTTCAAGGAAAGAGAATAAATCTACATATTATGTTTTAGTTCTTTCCTATTCTTGTGATTTTTTCTGTGACCATGCCAGTGAAGAAGAAATTCCACTTTCCCCTTTTTGTTTTGAATATATCCTTCCCCTTGATGTGAAGATACGAAAAAACAATCTGTTGATCCGTTTTCTTATATTCACTTCCCGCAATAGCCATTTTTTCAACCATAGAAAGAATAAATTTCAGCAAAACCTTTCCGGTTTTTCTCCATCTATGTTTGCCGATCTCTCACTAGCAATCCCCCTCATTTCGTGTCCATCGAATCAACCAAATATCTCAAGGATTTTCACTTCCTTTCTCTTCTTCGACGGATAAATCGGTCAACTTTTGGACTTTACTCAAGCAAATGCGTGAGTGGGCAAGGAGCCCACAATTGCGGATTTCCGTAACCGAATCCCATGAGGACCATTCTCATATCAGGCCAATTCTAACGTGGGTGCAGTGAATTGATGATAACCCTTCGAACATCTATATGCAATTGACTAATATTTTTTGTTTAGGAGCTAAAGTTTAGTCCCTAACTTTTATGTATAAAATAAATGATCGGATCGCCAAAATTTAGGTGTTAACAATCGACAACTTAGAGAAGGAATTAAGCAAGTCTTTTGCGATGAAGGATTTGGGACCCGCAAAGCAAATTCTTGGGATGGAAATCTTGCGAGACAGGCAGAATCGTAAACTCTGGTTATCTCAAGAACGGTATGTTAATAAAGTTCTTGAAAGATTTAACATGAATAAATCCAAAGCAGTTTGTTCCACTTGCAAATCATTTCAAACTCAGCTTAGAACAGTGCCTAAAAAGTGAGATAGAAAAGAAGGAAAAGTTCCTAATGCATCGGCAGTTGGTAGTCTAATGTACACGATGGTATGCACGAGATCTGATATCGCCTATGCAGTTGGTGTGGTAAGCATATTTCTATCCAATCCTAGTAAGGAACTGTCACGTCCCGAATCTCGAGCGTGCGAACATATCCCTCGATGGTTGATATAATTGCGACGTTCCCAAAACGCGTCGCCTACCCATTCCTTTTGTGCACATGCAGAAGCGAACTAATAAACCTCAGACAACAATCAAACACACGGGATAGGAAAAGCATGACAACCAATCAATACAAACCTTACTTTATATACATATCAACTTGGTCCTACTAGTCTATACACATAGGTCCTGTTTAAAAAAGAAACTACTAGGCCACCTATACTCCGGACACTTCCGCCTCGGGTTCCGAGATCTTCCATACTAAGGACCTGAAAATATTTAAACCACGACGGGGTGAAATAAAATCTTAGCGAGTCAACGCCCTAAACCCCGATTAGGATGAGAATTCACCTAAAGGCAGCCGAGACATGCACCATATAAGACTTACTTCGCCTCAGCACCTCCTTGCACGTTAGTACCTTTCATATAACATATATAAACACAGCAAGCATAAATCATTTATTGGAACACATCAATTCATTCTCAAACAATTATAGAGGTTCCGATTATAAGGCCAAACTGCTATGACACATCTCATTATGTGCCACATGATTTTGTCTTTTAATCAAGCGTGGCTATTTCAATCACTCAAGCATGTCCCAGTTAATTATGACCCAATGGCCACGGCCAACTCAATAGTCGGCGGTCATTTGGCATAACTAGGTGTTGTCCCGCTTCATCAGGCACAGCAACGTCTACATCTAGACGGCATTCCTGAAGGAGCATCGACCCAGTCTCCAGTGCGACTGGCATCTGTTGATGTGGGGCATCTGAACTTAATTAGGCATCGCCCCCAACTTTTATCGGGTGACGAGTTCCGATAGCGAAAGAACATCGTACTTTGCACTCATATACTCCTATTTCAAAAAATGGACTTGGGCTATTTTCTTCATATTAAAAATACTCGGTAAAATAATTGTGCATGTTCACATGATCAAATCGAACCATAAAACGTGATATACACTCTTTTCAAAATTCCATGATTTTATATAATACCTAAAATATTTTTGGTGTCAAAACCCGACACCCGGTATTTTTCTAATTAAATATCCAAAATTTAATTTTTGCAATAATAATTCATAACAACAATCCAGCATCCAATTGCACAAATTAGCAATCAATTTCACATGTAAACGCATCCACGAGGATTAGCGTAAAATTTCACTAATCGGCTATCCCGGTACAATATATGCTAATAATAATTAAATAAATTGCATTTAAGTAAATAAATTACATTTAATTAAACTGGATTACTTAATTAACCTGGTCATGCAGGCACATCATCAATCGAGTCAACTTTTATCTTCCATCATATAGCCAAAACACCAAAATCCATTTTTTTAAAATAAACTTAGTAACTCTTTTTTCTTCAAGTTGGGACACTGAGTGCCATAATCTTGGCACGGAGGGACATTTAAGTGCCATAACTTTAAAATGGTACATTTAAATACCAATATTGGAGTAAAATGGGACACTTAAGTAACACTCCGGCAAAAATCCGGCCAAATGGCTGACGTGACAGTTTTCCGGCGAGTTTGGTCCAAAACGGCGTCGTTTTTTAACGCTGACGTGGCGGAGAAAACGCAAAAAACGACGCTGTTTCGTGTCTACGTGTAAATAATAATATATAAATTAATTAAATTAGATTTAAAATATTCAAAAAAAATTAAAAAAAAAAAAAGAAAAATTTAAAAATTTTAAAAATTAAGAAAAATTTAAAAATTTAAAATTAAAAGGGGGGAGGGTCGAACGGGGCGGCTCCCTCACCACCGCCGCCTCCCCGCCATTGCCGGGAAGGGCCGGCGACGGAGGGGGAGGGTGGGCCGGGGTCGCCCCAGCCCCGGGCTCGCCCTGCGACCCTGGCCGACCTCCCCACTCCATCGCCGGCCGTTCCCGGCAGCGGCGGGAGGTGAAGAGGACCCGCGTGTCCTCGCCGATCCGGGCGAGGGCCGTGACCTCGCCCTAGATCTAGGCGCGGGCCGCGACCCTCACCTGGATCCAACGAGGGGTCGCGGGCCGCGCGCCTCCCCGCCGCCGCCGTCGGAAGGGCCGACGACGGAGTGGGGAGGGTCGGCCGGGGTCGCCGGGCCACGGCCGAGGCCGGCGAGGCCGGCCGATCGGCGATGAGGGCCTGTGAGCCCTCGCCCAAATCTGGGGCGAGGGTCGCGGCCCTCGCCGCGATCCGGCGAGGGCTCATAGCCCTCGCCGTCGGTCGGGGGGCCGCGACCCCCGCTAACCCTCCCCCTCTCTGTCGCCGGCCCTTCCCGACGATGACGGGGAGGTGGCGGCGGTGAGGGAGCCGCCCCGTTCGACCCCCCCCCCCCTTTTTTAATTTTTTATTTAATTTTTCTTAATTTTTTTAAATTTTTAACATTTTTAAATTTTTCTTAATTTTTTAAATTTTTTTAAATCTTTTTTTTTTTAAAATTTTTTTGAATATTTTAAATTTTATTTAATTAATTTTTATATTATTATTTACACGTAGACATGAAATGGCGTCGTTTTGCATTTTCTCCGCCACGTCGCATGCAAAACGACACCGTTTTGGACCAAGCTCGCCGGAAAGTCGCCATGTAAGCCATTTGGCCGGGGATCTTCGCTGAATAGCACTTAAGTGTCCCATTTAACTTCAAAACTGGCACTCAAGTGTACCATTTTAAAGTTATGGCACTTAAGTGTTCTTCGGTGCCAAGTTATGGCAAAGTTGCGTTGTACTTTTGCCATTTTTTTTTTTTTTCTTTTTTTCATTCAAACTTTTCGAAATAAATTTATATGGGGTCCCGTATTTGAAATTAACCCGCCAAACTTTGCACGGACTCTCGTATAAAACCTCCTAGTTTTGTTTTGAGCACATAAAACTTGGCATACAAACCCGACACCATATTTCTTTTCTAATTTATTTTCCAACCACCTTCTTTTGAAAACCAACCTTAGTAACCCTTCTTCTTTTTTTCTTTTCTTTTTTTAATGGTTCAAAATGTTTAGAAATAAATTCATAGGTTCTCACGTACTCAAAATTAATCCGTCAAACTTTGTATACACTTAGTTTAAAACTTCATTGTTTTATTGGGAAAATAAGTTATGGTGTTCGAACCCGACACCTCATTTATTTTCTATTTAATAATCCAAAAGATCACATTTTGCAATAACAATAAACCATCGCCATGGAACAACCGCTCACATATTATCACACATTCGTTCTAAGTGTGCCAAAAGTCAACCAAAGTACCAAATCAACATTATCTAGCAAGCAATACACCAAGAATGACCACAAAATCACTACAGACCCTTACCGACAGAAACCAGGCCACTAATGCATCTCCAAGTTTAAATTCGAAAACCTAATCAAAAGAGCTCAGAAAATTCTCAAATTTGAATATGCTATAGAGGACACATAAAGAAAACCTTTTTCATGAATACACATTGACCCAGATCATTCTAGATTAAGGGCAGTAAATCGCTCAAATCATTACAAAAATTGTGTCCGTTTTCAGAAATTCTGTTTTTCAAAATCCGTTTTGTTCAGGTCCAAAACATGTCTGTTTGATATGAAATTTGACTATGTTAAACTAAATGATGTGAAGAACAAATTTTGTGAATAAATTATTTATAAAATCGAACCTTAAAAAGTTGATAAATATCCATGCTGTTGGAGAAATCCTCTTGAGTGTTTTGAAGTTGACAAAACGTTTCCATTAGTCTAGTCTGAAGGCTTGCAGACTCTGCTATTTAAAGTCTGAAGACCCCCAGATAGCCAAACTCAAGACTCAAAGTCTATCCTCATTGGCAGTTTCTAATCTGTTGAAGAAAGGCTATCTAAAACTGGATGTTTCATTAAGGATGTGGCCTTATCGACTGGAGAAGATCTCTTGGCTGGATATGACATAATGGAATTCTTTATTTGATCATAATTGATTTCAAGATTAAGGATCCGATGATTGGCAAAGTATACTTGGAAGGTTCTACTTATGGAAACCGAGATCCTGATTGTATGGACGAACATGATTGATAGGCTATTGACATGTTCCTTTAATAGCTCGAAAGATCTTCCTAATTGATTCCGTCCAACGAGTAGATTGGAGGAATTCCTTTGGTAAGTGCCTATGGGTATGATGACATGAAGGAGTATATAAGGAAGACATTCCAGTTGTTTGAGGAGTGCACGATAGAAGAATTCCAAAGTCTGAAGCCTCTTGTTCTTAGTCAATTCATTTGTTGAGCAAAATCGTGTAAACAAAAGAGAGTCTATATTCGTGAGAAACCTTGAGGAAGTGTGGTAGAACATCTACACTGTGGAATCAAGGAAAAGCTGTGTTGTAACTTCTCTTTTGTTCATAGTGAAATCTAGCCGGTGGGCTGTCAGTGCGGAAGAGTGGACATAGGCTTGGAATAAGCCGAACCACTATAAATCTTGTGTTCATTTCTCTCTTCCCTAACCTTTACTTCGCATTGATCGTATTTTCATTTATATCGTTTGCCTAGAATCGCTTCCGTATCTCGAGAAATTGTTTGTGCACTCATTCACCCCCCCTCTAGGTGCTTATACTAGCTATCTCAATTGGTATCAGAGCCTGTGTACTCACTTTTGTTGAAGAGTTTTACTTCAGAGTTAAAGATCCATTGCTAGTATGTTGGCTCCAAGACTGGTAGAAGGGCAAAGCAATATCATACCACCTTACTTTGATGGAAAGGATTACAACATATGGAAGAACAAGATGAAAGCATTCCTAAGATCAAATGATCCTCTAGAATGGGACGTTGTAGAAAAATGAATCATTCCTAAAGCTGCATCTGTCTCAGAAAGAGGAAAATGTGTTGTTGAGTCTAGTGAAATGACTCAAGAAGAGAAAATCAAGAGACAAGCTCTTGATGCAAAAGCAATTTATTCTTTATATTGTGCTTTATCCCCTACTGAATATAATAGAATATCTTCTTGTGTTACAGCTAAAGAAGTCTGGAATAGATTACATATTACCTATGAAGGAACCGATCGAGTGAAAGAGACTAGAATCAACATTCTCCTCGGTCAATATGAAGCCTTCAAAATGAAACCAGGAGAATCTATAACCGATATGTTCGCCGCTTTACGTAAATCGTGAATGGTCTTGAAAACCAAGGTAAACCAATTTCGATCCCATGAAAGTAAACAAGCTACTGCGTGACTCTCCAAGGATTGAAATCACATAAAGACCTCAATCGAGAGACCCAAAGAATCATGCCACTATCTCGTTGATGAGTTGGTTGGGACTCTTCAGTCTTATGAAGTGGAACGAATCAATGAAGACGAAGACCCTAAAGTTAAGAAATCCATTGCATTAAAATCTAATGATGATTCTGATGTTACAGATTCTGAAGACGATATGGATGATGAGGAACTTGCACTCATGATAAGAAGATTCAGAAAGCCTAACTGAAAAGGAAGAAGATTCAATCCAAAGAAACAAAGTTTTAAAAAGCAATAGACTAAGTTTGTTGAGGATAATGAATCAAACAAGGATGTAGTTTGCTTTGAATGTAAGAAAAAAGGGACACATCGTAATCTAACCGTCCTCTTCTCGAGAAAGAAGAAAGGAAAAACTGAAAAGTACCAAAAAGCTCTTAAAGCTGAAACCCGTAGTGATACGAATGTGAAGAAAGTGATGATGAATATGCCAATATATGTCTGATGGCACACCGGATTCAAATTCAAATTCCGAGACAGATTCGACTTTAAAGCGAATTTGAGGTAAGTAACTTCAAAATCCCTATTAAGGTTTCAAAGTATATTGATGAATTGTGTTTTAGTCTTAAGACTTCTCTTAAAAGAATTTCCGAACTCAAGAAGGAAAATTCTGCTTTTAAACAACAGGAAAATATTTTGAAAGAAAAAGTGAAATGTTTAGACAAGAATGCTTCTTCTCTTAAAGAAAGTGAAGACAATCTTTTAAAAGAAAATGCATTCTTGAAAAGTGATATCTCAAATATTTCCAAAAGATTTTCTATAGGACTGAGAAACCGGAAACAATTCTCTATGTTCAAAGACCTTATTTCAATAAATCTGGTTTGGGAATGACTCGCTGAAACCATTCCTTTAATTGATTTTCCTAAAGTGAAGGAAAGAATCAAACAAAGACCCACAAGAGATGCTTACAAAAATCATTTCAAAAGGATCTTTGTAAAACCGCTTGGTTGCAATGCTCTCATGCTCAAAGTGCAATAGTACGATCATTTTGAAAAAGAATGTCCCATGATTTGGAAACCTCGTTAAAAAGGAATGGGCAAAAATCGTATATCAAACTAACACCAATGGACCCAAAAAAATATGGGTACCAAAGAAGGTTTGAGTTTCTTTTTTTAAAATGCAGGTCACTATCAAGAAAAAGGTAAAATGGTATGTAGATAGTGGGTGCTCAAGACACATGATAGGAGACTCAAATTACTTCATAAAGATTGTTCGAGTAAATGGTGGAAAAGTCTCTTTTGAGGAAACAAAGAAAGGAAAAATTGTGGGATTTGGAACTCGTAAAGATTGGAAATCTCACAATCAGCAATGTTTCCTTAATAGAAGGGCTCAATTACAATTTGCTCGCATTAGTCAGCTATGTGATACTGGTTTCAAAATCAACTTTCAAGAGGGAATATGTTCGAATTAGTAAAGATTCTACTCACCATTCATGGGTCGAAGACAAGGAAATATCTACCTCTTGGATGTGAAACCAGATGAATCACAATGTCTAATCTCAATCCAAGACGAAGCAAACTTATGGCACAGAAAGCTTGGGCACGTCAACATGAAGCAAATAGCAAAAATCTCGGCAAAGAAGCTTGTTCATGGTGGTCTACCCAATTTATCATACCAAAAGTCTGATCTATGTACACCATGTATATTGGGAAAACAGGTAAGAAATTTCTTTAAACCAATAAATCAAGTTTCCACTAACCGTGTACCGTAGCTTCGCATATGGATCTTTGGACCAACCGTAACACAAAGCATTGGAGGTAAGAAATACGCCTAGTAATTGTGGATGATTACTCACAATTTACTTGGGTATATTTCTTTGGCAAGTAAGTCTGAAACTTTCTTTTTACTTTGAAAAGTTTGCTAAAAAGGTTCAAAATGAAAAAAAGGATATGTTATCTCTAGTATAAGAACAGAACATGGAGGTGAATTTGAAAATCATGATTTTACAAAATTCTGTGATGAATCTGGTTTTCAGCATGTATTCTCCTCTCCATATACTCCAGAGCATAATGGAGTTGTGGAAAGAAAGAATAGATCTCTTCAAGAAATGGCTAGAGCTCTTTTAATTGAAAGTAACATATCTTCACATTTTTGGGCTGAAGCAGTTTCTACAGCATGTTACATTATAAATAGAGTTTTCTAAGGCCTATTTTGGAAAAACCCCTATGAATTATTCAAAGAAAAGAAGCCTATTGTTTCATAATTTCATGTATTTGGATGCAAATGTTTTATACTGAAAAATGCAAATGATCGAGTTGGTAAGTTTGAAGAAAAGTCGATGAAGGCATCTTCCTTGGATATTCAACCACAAGCAAAGCATATAGAGTCTACAACAAGAAGACTCAAACAGTGGAAGAATCAATGAATGTTAAATTCCAAGACTCTATGCAAAATGAATCCATTCAGACTCATCTTGAAGAATCTGAACCTGCTCCAGAATCTACAAAGCCTAAAATAGCTCAAACTTTGAAGGATCAGCAACAAGTGATTGTTGAAGATTCAAGTGAAGGAAGTGACCATCAATATGACAAATTAACCAGCAACTGAAACATAAGTCCAGCATCCCAAAGATCTTATTATTGGCGACATCAATGAAGGAATTTGCACAAGAGTCTAGTGTTGTGGCTCTTGTTTCTGAAATAGAACCCAAAAGCATAGAAGAAGCTTTATCTGATGAAAGCTGGATTGAAGCTATGCAAGAAGAGCTCAGCAATTCAAGATTAATGATGTCCGGGAATTGACTCATAAACCAAAAGGTAAGTCTCGTTATTGGAGCTAAATGGGTTTTCAGAACAAGATGAACGAGAAAGGAAAAGTCATAAGAAACAAGGCAAGACTCGTGGCCAAGGGATACACACAAGAAGAAGGGATAGACTATGATGAGACTTACGCACCAGTAGCAAGGTTAGAAGCAATTCGATTATTACTTGCTTTTGCTTGTTATAAGAATTTCAAGTTATTCCAAATGGATGTCAAAAGTGCCTTCCTAAATGGATTCATCCAAGAGGAAGTCTATTTGGAACAACCACCTGGGTTTGAAGACCCAAGAAAACCAGACTTAGTATTCAGACTCAAAAAGGTTTTATACGGCTTGAAACAAGCTCCTCGAGCTTGGTACGACAGACTGAGTAAGTTTTTAATTGAAAATGGATTTGTTAAAGGTAAAGTAGACACTACTCTTTCATTAAAAGAGAAAGCAAGAGTTTTCTACTTATTCAAATATATGTCGATGATATTATTTTTGGATCCTCTAATGAAAGTCTATGCAAGAAATTCTCTAAGACTATGCAAGATGAATTTGAAATGAGCATGATGGATTTCAAGCGTACTCTAAAGAATCACATTTTAATGCTGCAAAGCGTATTATCAAATATATTGTATCAACTTCAAGCTTCGGTCTCTAGTACCTGTCAACTACTTGGAAGCAGGACAGTGTCTTGGTTTTCAAGAAAGCAAAGTACAATAGCTCTCTCTACAGCAGAAGCATAATATGTAGCTCTTGGAAGTTGCTGTTCACAAATTCTGTGGATAAAACAACAGCTAAGAGACTTTGGAATTGAAGATTCATGCACGGAGATTAAATGTGACAACACCAGCGCTATCAATCTCACCAAAAATCCAATTCTTCACTCAAGAGCAAAGCATATAGAGATTCGACATCACTTCATTAGAGATCATGTTCAAAATAAAGAAATTACGATTCAATTTGTTGATTCAAAGAACCAACTGGCGGATATATTTACAAAGCCTTTGGAGAAAAATCAATTTGAAATTATCCGTTCCAATCTCAACATTTTGAGGTTCGAAGAAGTTAAAGTCTAGAGACTCTCGTACTCCGACATATAAGACTTTGACCGCAAAACTTTGACTCGTAAGTTATTCTCTCTCTAATATCATCTTGAAAAGGTACGTTCATCAACCGTGTTGATTATTGTTATCTCAACCGCTATCTTTAATTGACGAGATTATTGCATTGTTTCCTTTAGATAAAGAAGTTATTTTGAAATGACCATTTTTCGAAAAAGGCAGTTATTTTTTTTAAAAGGTATCTTTTCACTTTCCATTACGACGATTGGTATCCCCTTCTTTCGACTGTCTTATATACAGTCGGTTTCTCTTCGCTTAACTCCAAAACCCTAAAAAGCACCAATCTTCCAATCTGTTTTCTTCTCTTGTTTAATCTTCGAAAAGTTATCATCTTTCTTGGGAAAGTCAAGCAAGGAATCTTTCAAAGACTAAGAAAGATGTCGTCTTCAAGAAAGTCATTGAGGATCGCAAAGGTGGGACCACGACGAATGAGTGCGGGCCTACGCACTTCGATCTCACTAAAGAAGAAGTGTCTCCAAATCAGCAGCAGAGCCCACAACATTCTCAGTTGTCATTCTCCTCCATCTAGTCCTCAAGATGTTGATCATCATCAAAATGAAGAAATCATTGAAGATGCGGATCCTGTAAGAGTTCAAAGGCCCTCTTTTATTTATAAGTCGTATCGTGTTTTAAAAGGGATTGGTACTCCATTAAATTATGTGGATGATTTTCTTAAGGACAAATGATATGGAAATGAATATATCTTTTTGCGAAAAATGGAAAGTTTGGGAATTCCTCGTAAAGGGGTGGCAGAAGAATCCTTTGCGAATATACCAAGTGACCCTCGTGATTGGGGAGTTAATCCGGTGGATGGAAATGATGATGACAAATTATACAGCGAATTTCAGCCAAGAATGGGAATTGCGGCGGAAAATCGAGGAAAATGGGAGAGTTGTTTAGATCAAAGGAACAGAAGGATCTATACTCAAAATTGCTGAAGCGTGGGGTGATAAACCCTAGGAGTGTGGATTTTGACTTTCTGGATGCTGTAAATGTGAACTTAAGGGAAAAGCTCGGTCATCTTCAACTTGAGAAATTCTACTCGACACCACGAGGCCTATCCTCAACTAACCGCATATTTCTATTCAAATCTTAGTTTCTTGGATGCGAATAGATTCTCCTTCAGTGTCAAAGATCAAGATTTTGTTGTGGATATGGATATGCTGGCAGATGTGTTAGGAGTTGAGAGAGGAAGATATCAACGGATCAAAGTTTCTATTGCTCGTACTACTCGAACTTGTTAAGGACAGGAGAACAGGGAAAGATTTCCTATTCAAGGATGAGTGCATTTAACATCTTGCTACGCAAAATTGTAATCAATTGCCTCGCAGACGAAATCAACTTCCAAGACTGATGTCTCAAGTTCAGAGGCAAAGCTAATGTATGCAATCATCACTGGGAAAAGATTTTCTCTTCCTCACACTGTTATGTTCCACATGTATAGAGCTGTGATGAAGGACAGAGGACAACTTCCTTATCCAGGTCTTATGACGGAAGTTATTCGTACATCTCAACATTCAGCCTCCACAAATTCTTTTGTGCTCGATCATGCGATCATATGGTGGTAGGACTGAAAATGGTGACCAAGATGCGTCTGAAGGAACTAAGCAAGGCATTGGAGGAATTTAAGGAAAAGACTCCAATCAAATCTCATCAGTTCTCTTCTGCAAGAAAAAGAAAAGGGAAGGAACCCATGGATGCTCCATCCAAGAGAAGAAGAGCTCTTCTCGTTGATGATGAAGGTGATGAGGAAAACATCACTATTTCTGCTTTGAAGAATCTCAGTCGATCTATTCCAGAGAAAGAGTCAGAACAACAGACAGAAGAAAGAACAGAGAAAGAAGTAGAGGAAAAAGAAATGGAGGAAAGAGAAGAATAAGAAGAAAGAGATGCTGAGCAAAAGAGAGTTGAAAAAGAAGAAGAAGAACACGAGGAGCACTCTCCACCTGAAGGCATGAACACAAGGGAGGACCAAGAGAAAAGAGGAATATCTTCAAATCTTGCAACTAGTGTGGGAGTCGGGCCGATCCCCGCCAGATCCAGAGGATATTTATGCCTCTCAGCTTCCTGAGGAAGGTCATGAGGTTTCTTCACCAAATCTGCGTGATTATGCTGATATACCATCATCTGCATTTACTCCATCAGATCATGCCAACGCCGCACAATGCATCGACAATTCAGCAAACTTTCACAGAGTGATGGATATTCTCTTGAGATGCAAGGTCGAGATATATGCATTGGGATGTGAAGTTCAGAACTTGCGTAATGCAAGACAAGTCTCTTCGGGTTCTTTAAATGATCAAATCCAAGCCATTTCTCTTCAGATTTAAGCTAATGCTAAGGGTGAGGATGTTGTTTAGCTGAAGGAAGACTTGAAAAGGCTGGAAAGCATCGTTTAGTCGATGGGAGATTTCCAGCTTGTTCGTATTCCCAAGAATCCTTGACTTCATTTTCATCTCAATTTTTTTATGCTGACAAAAGGGGGAGAGTTGTGAAACTTGAAAAACTTTGAACTTAAATTTGTCGAACTTTTCGCTTGTTTGGTTTGTGGTTTGTTTTGATTTGACTTTTGAGTCATGTGTGTCTGTATGTGGACTAAATTTGGATTTGGATTTGACTGCTTATTATCAACTACTATTGATATCTTATGGATGGCTTTATTGTATACTGGACTAACCTATTTTCTGTGGGTGCAGATTCTAGTGTTATTTATTTAGTCATTTATCTCTATAAGATATGCATATGTGTTTGAGAAATGTTTTGCAGGTCAAAGTTTTCCAAATCTGCAGGAAAGTTTTGTCACCATCAAAAGGGGGAGATTGTTGGAGAAATCCTCTTGAAGTGTTTTGAAGTTGACAAAACGTTTCCATCGCCTAGTCTCGAAGGCTTGCGACTCTGCTATTTAAAGTCCGAAGACCCCCGGACAGCCAGACTCAAGACTCAAAGTCTATCCTCATTGGCAGTTTCTAATCCGTTGAAGAAAGGCTATCCAGAACTTGATGTTTCATTAAGGATGTGGCCTTATCAACTGGAGAAGATCTCTTGGCTGGATATGACATAACGGAATTCTTTATTTGATCATAATTTATTCGAAGATTAAGGATCCGATGATTGGCAAAGTATACTCGGAAGATTCTACTTATGGAAACCGAGATCTTGATTGTATGGGCGAACATGATTGATGGGCTATCAACATGTTCCTTTAATAGCTCGAAAGATCTTCCTAATTGATTCCATCCAACGGGTAGATTGGAGGAATTCCTTTGGTAAGTGCCAATGGGTATGATGTCATGAAGGAGTATATAAGGAAGACATTCCAGTTGTTTGAGGAGTGCACGATAGAAGAATTCCAAAGTCTGAAGCCTCTTGTTCTTAGTCAATTCATTTGTTGAGCAAAATCGTGTAAACAAAAGAGAGTCTATATTCATGAGAAACCTTGAGGAAGTGTGGTAGAACATCTACACTGTGGAATCAAGGAAAAGCTGTGTTGTAACTTCTCTTTTGTTCATAGTGAAATCCAGCTGGTGGGCTATCAGTGCGGAAGAGTGGACGTAGGCTTGGAACAAGCCGAACCACTATAAATCTTGTGTTCATTTCTCTCTTCCTTAACCTTTACTTCACATTGATCACATTTTCCTTTTTATCGTTTGTCTAGAATCGCTTCCGTATCTCGAGAAATTGTTTGTGCACCCATTCACCCCCCCTCTAGGTGCTTATACTAGCTATCTCACTTGCAACATCAAAAGGTCACCAGTTCCAACACAATCCAAGTGTGGCATCCCCGAAACGGCCTCTAATCCATTAGGGTCGCCACAATTTGCTTACATTTCACTTGTTCTAATAACATATCACTCAGATACCATTGAATTATAGTGGATCCATATATCCTGGGGGTTTATAATTTTTTTTATCTGTCCCAGTGCAGTTCATATAACGGAAGCATATTCGACATCTCCCTAACCCATACTCAAACCAAATAATACAATAATACAATAATACAATGTAATGCGCACACACACGCGCGCACACACACACACACACACACACACACACACACACACACACACACACGAGTTGGTACAACAAAAGGCCAAGACTTTACTAAGCTCAGCTATAACCCAAAAGTACCCGACCCCACATCAGTCATGTACATCGATCCATCATCCAGTGCCGGCTATCCAAAAAGTGCCATCCTCCACCAGTCACATGCGCAAGCACACCCGACCCAGTGCATCGGCCGATGGCGGTGGCAACATCCCCATCATAATCCCGTCGCGACGAACATGCACAGACAGGAACTCCTGGACTACAGGGCCATCAGGTAGACCCACGTCATACATAACTAAAACTCGAATACGGATGAACACCAGTCCACGAACACCAACACAGGGGTGATCCGAGAGCGCTCAACCTCAACGTCAGACGGTAAGCCATAGAAAGTATCACATGTGACAGGTGACAGAGGCATCTCTTAATCTGAAATGTTAGTCCCAAAAAGGAGTGAGTACAACCACTCAGAAGTAAAAGACTCCTCAAGCTATATCAAGCATTACTATTAATATCCAGATTCAAGTATGATAGACAAAACAAGAAATTTAACAATAGGTGTGTATTAAAATCATGAAGACTATCAATGTAATAACAATGTAGTCCTAATGTGTAGTGCAACATATCCAGATAGACAAATCTCAATCATAGGGTCAAATTGAAACATCACATTCCATTCTATGCCATACGCTCAGTCTTATATCTAGACCCACACACACTAATAATGGAATCATTCATTTTATTTTTCAAAAGGTTTCATCCCTGGAGGACCAATGTTTACGTCCCTTCGGCATTCGCTCCAGGCATCACGAAAGCCTCCAGCATTTAGCCATTTAAGGCCACTGGGCATCTATAGCGAATCATGCCTCCAGACATCTCGTACCCCACTTGGCATCATGAGGAACCTCAAGGGCCTCCCATGAAAATGGCTACCCTGGCCATTTGGAATTACATACCGACAAGCATACCATCGGGCATCCCGAAGCTCCCGGGGAAAAAATTCCGGCATTCAGCCATTTAAGGCCACCGGGCATCCACAAGGCATCGACTCACTCGATCCTCTGGGCATCCCAACTCCCGATGTATCGTTGACCCAAAGGTTTAACGGTAACAATTTAGCATTTTAATTCACAAAACATTTTCAAATGCTAAAACAAGATGTCTCATGGACCCTCTATCACATCTCAATATTGCACAAATATCCACAGCCAATACCATCATATCACATAGCCATTTGAAACACTTTCACTTTCAGACACTTTGGTGAAAATTCAAGAATAGAATAGCCCAACATTTACAATGCACAGTTCGGGTAAAATTTTTGAAATAAATACTAAATTGACTCAGAAACTTATGAAATTTTGACAAGTTATCAATGAGACATAAAGGAAAAATTTCATGAAGAACACCAAGTCAAATTTCATGCATATCGAGAGTAAAAACTTTGGTATTTCTTGCTACAGTTCTGTAAAATTTCCAGATTTAGCATTTCCGTATGAAAATCATTTCATCGACCAAATCTTGTCCATTTTTGCTAATTTTTTATCACAGATGTGCTCTCCAACTTTTGTTAAATATTTGAAGTCAAATTTTGGCTAGAAAATTCCAGAAAAATCGAGAAATCACCCCTGGTCATGCTGTTCTTGCGAAAACAGTTCACTAGCCTAAAGAGGACTCTTTCTATACTTTGAGTTTCGGTATCCAACTTCCACTGCCAAGATTTATAAGCACATTACACCACAATACAGCCTCTTTATTTTTCAAAGTCCACCATAGCTAAATCCTTGAGATCTCTTTTCAATTTAAAGACAAAATCCACCAAGAACTTGCTCTATCTTTGCCCCATTACCATGGCCAGCTTCATCTCATTCATCACAAACAACATGCAGCTCCAAATATCACATTTCCTCACACCTACCCACTCTTCACTAGATAAAATAGCAAGCAAAACATAGATTGAAGAACTTCTGCTTGCCTCAAGTCCTATGT
Organism: Eucalyptus viminalis; assembly: GCA_014182385.1. Lineage (NCBI taxonomy): Eukaryota > Viridiplantae > Streptophyta > Magnoliopsida > Myrtales > Myrtaceae > Eucalyptus > Eucalyptus viminalis. The sequence goes on along the minus strand of CM024528.1, from coordinate 13,574,201 downwards.
GACCACAGCAAAACGGAGGAATCGGGGTCTCGGACCCGGCTCGATGACGGCAGAACTAGGCGGAATTGAAGGCGGCAGCTAGGTCATGGCGGAAGACAGCCTTCTTCTTCCCCTTCGTGGCCCACTCGAACTCTCTCGGTCTCACTCTCTCTTTCTCGATCACTCTCTCTTTCTCTCGGATTCTCTCTCTCACGAAGACTCCCTCGGTTGTCTGCCTCATCCATTATGCCCCTCTCTCTCTCTTTTTCTTCCTTTCACCCTCATGATTAGCTAGTAATCATGAGGTTTGCATGGGAATGACAAGTGTAAGCTAGCTTTGGACAAATGTAATATGGCATGCAAATCTTCCTCCCTTTCCCTTCTTTCGGTCGACGGCCTTGTGGGCTTCTTGGGCCGGGCCTTGGTTGGCCGAACGGTGGGGGGTTGGTGGGCTGCTTTTGTGCTGGCTTGGCCTTAAGTGTCCAGCCCACTCTTGCTCCTATTTTTCCACTTAAATCCCCACTCATAATTACTTAATTACAATTATTCACATGGCCATAAAATTTTACAATATTAATCGATAGTAATCCGACTTATAGAGTACACGGCCAAGAAATTTCCCTATCAATTTATCCTTTAGTACAATCCTTGATCACACATGGACATAGGATAGATTTCCAACAAAAAAATTGTCCATTAAATGCTCGGCCTTGATTAATGGTAATCCATTGGTCTAATGGCTATAATATAGTTAGATGGCACTTCCATCACCTATTCATGGGTCGTAGTGTATCTAGGGGTTGTTATGAAATTTTAGGATGCCACACCAAGATTTTGTTTTGCAAATGACAAAACTGAAATCTCATTCTTTTAAATCTCTAAAATATTGAGTAAAATATCTGTCATATGTTAAGATGTCTAGAACATTTCTCAACAAGAAAACAACCTCAGAATCATAGCACATGTTTCCTCACAAAAATGGCGAACAGCGAGGGTCCAATAAATTAGCTCTGAAGATTAAGTTAATCCAACTTACACTAATCTAACCAGCTAATTAACACTAATCTAACTAAGATAATTAACATTAATCTAACCCCATAAGTGTAATTAATAACCTAATCAAGGATTAGGGAGTTAACTCACTGGAATTCGACAGCGGCTAGCTCATGGCGACGACGATGGCAACACGAAGGTGATGAAGACCCGAGCCTACCGTGTCTCCAACAGAGGGTTGGCAAAGGTAGGGTCGGATCTACAAGCTCACAACCAAGGAGGGCTATTTGGTGGGGCTGAGGGCATCGACTTGGGTTGGTTTCGGTGGAGGTGGCTGCTGGAGATGGTGGCTGTACGCGAGGTGCTGTTGGACGGGGCTAGGTGGTGTTGCTGGTGGTTGCTGGAGCTGCAACCTAAAGATGAAGCTGGCTGTGGACGATGAAGATGGCTGTGGGTGAAGTTGAACTTCGGTGGTGGTGGTTGAAGTGTGGGGGTAAAGGCCTGGGGTGATGCGTGGAGTTGGCGTGATGGAGGAAGGGTGGTGGGATGATGGCGTGGTGGATGATGGGATGAGGGGCGTATGGGTGGAGATGGATGTCGGGTGGAGTGGTGGGCATGAAGTGAAGTGGCCGGGGGTGTTGGCGGCAAGAAGGGAAAGTTAGTGGGGAGGGGAAGGAATAGTGGGGAAGAAGAAGGGGAAATGGGAATGGGCAGAAGGGAAATGCGTGAGATGGGGGGTTTGTGCGTGAGTGAGGTAGAGAGAAAGAGAAAGAGAGGGAGAGAAAGAAAAGCATAGGCCAAGAAGTCAAAAGAAAATATCATAATTCACTCATTGCAAGGTCACAAAAGTCTTCATGCCCATATTTTTTTTATCCCCAAATACTTTTTTTGAATCTAATTTCCCACAAACAAAGACAATTTGGGGGCCAAATAATCCATTTTCCCTCTTGATCCGAATTTCCATTTCTTTTCCCGATTTGTCGGAAATTCATATTTTCCGCAAGATTCTGGACTCGTCGAAACTTTTCCGAAAGATAAGACGAGGTCCTAAAAATAAATTGCGATCCGCTCGAATGTTCGATTCCCAAAACCGAGTTCAATTTTGTGGTTAAAATCGACCGAACGCAATTTTAGCGTGACCCAACCTACTAGGTAGCTTTTAGGAATTTTATCGTGTTTGACCCGTGGTCGATAATTCTCGATCCACGTTTATGCATCTCCGACTTGTCGGCGACTCTTAGTTGTCGTAAAAATCTTAAGGTTTCAATTACGGGTATCGAGTACATAATCAATAGAAACTTGGGTTAGTGTCGTTCGACTACAAAAAAGTGTTGCCCTATCTAGTGCTAAAACAAAGTATAATGCGATAACGGAAGCATGTAAAGAACTCTTGTGGATGAAGAAGTTTCTACAAGAAGTGGGCCATAACCAAGAGGAGTATATCTTGTATTCAGATAGTCAAAGTGCAATACACCTTAGCAAAAATGCAACTTTCCACTCTAGATCCAAACACATTGACATCATATATCATTGGATATGTGATGTGTCGGAAGAAAAAGCCCTACAACTAAAGAAAATACACACTGACAACAACGGCTCAGATATGATGACAAAATGTCATGCCTTGATCCTCCGAGCATATTCCCATCTCTTATCTTGGTCAATTAGTAGCGACGTCCCAAAACACATCACCAACCCTTTCATTTTAATACGCATGCAGAAGCATATAAATAATTCCCAGACAATAAAACAATGGAATAGAAAAGTAGGGCTATATTTTTCAAGCCTAAAAAATCACAACCACACTTTTATACAAAGCAAACCTCATAGTATATATTATAATACTATTAACAAGTCAGATCTATCATACATCAGATCACAACTCAAAGTTTGCAAAACAAGGTGGGGGTTTTAATCCTCATCCGAGTCATAGTCTAAATCCTCTTCTAAGCCCTCCTCTGACTCCTCCTCTGGTTCCTCTTCAGGCTCTTCCTTAGGTTCCTCCTCTGGCTCAACAATCTCTCATTCCTTTTCGCTCAAGCCGGTGTCTACGGCTGATTGCTTTGGAGAATCGGGATCATCACCCAACTTGGGATCCTTCACATCAATCACTGATCCACCCTTAGGATCTAATGTGTCTTTCCTGAGTGCAACCTCCAAAACATATCGAGGTACATCAGACTCTGGTACAGGACCCTCCCTTCGCCCGTCAAGATAGTGACGATACCATGACTGATACCTATGAGGCACCCTTTCGAGTTCATCCATGTCGATCCAGACAGTGGACTTTATCATTACATACTCCAATCCTTCAAGGTGAGTGTATTGGAATATGATATCCTACTTCTATGACTTCCTCCGGTATACTAAAATGCATGGGAGGATGTGGGTGCTGCCATCTAGGGACTTGAAAGGCTGTCTCACAACAAGGTGAGACTACGTCTCAGCAAATTCTACCCCATAAGACCCGATTAGGAAGCCAAGATGCCTTAAGGGCTACCTAAGCACAAACATGCGTCAGAGGATTTACCTTGGCCTTAGTTCCTTCCTACAAGTCAGTTCAATTCATAAATACTAACAATCACACCACCCAATCAATCAAATCGAACTATCGATCAATCAACTCAGTCAATTACATGTCATTACGACCTTCCCCTGGTCGTTACATTCAATACTATCTATAAAGTCCTAATTAATTTAGAACTACTCTCCCAAAGCTGAAAATATATAGTATGGCTCACCCAAAACTGATAATATAGTATACTATGTATATGCTCACCCAAAGCTTATATATTAGGACTCCTAGGCCAATTTAGTATACTATATATGCTTACCCAAAGTTGATAATATGGTATATTATATATGCTCACCTAAAGCTGATAATTATTGCTTACCCGAAGCTAATATAATAGGGCCCCCTGGCCAATATAGTATACCACTCAACTGTGCAACCAATTTATCATTTTTATCATACTCGATAAAAATAGTCGTGTATGACTACACGATCAGCCTTAGCCAAAATACAGTACTTTCACCCTTGAAAATCCCACCATTTATATGGTCCACCAAAATATTTTTTGTGTTATAAATCGACGCTCGGTTATTTTCCAATCAATTACTAAAATAATTAATTTAGGAATAAAATCCTAAAATCACCATTAAATCAATTCAGAACAGATTACAATTCAAATAAATAAACAGACTACACCACAATAATCAACATAAAATTCTAGTCGTCGACTATCCCAGCCTAATTTACATAAATTAATCAATTACAGAAAATATTAAATAAATGTAATAAATCCAATTTAGGCCCGTAATGCCTAATTGGAAGCCAAAACGGACCCGAAAAAATTCCAAGGTTCGTTCAATAAATAATAAAGTGTGTTTACTCGCTAAATGTACTAACCATTTGCCTAACATGCATTGATAAGGCATTAATTTAATTACTCTACTCTAATTTCTTCTCTTCTCTTGTCTCTTTGACCATCCACCACCACCAGCTGCTGCTTGGCTCTCATCCAGCCACCAAGGCTTATCCTTGGACTCTTGAAATGATCCATTTTGGGTAGGCAAGGAGGGAGCGACGAATTTGCAAGTCTTCTCCCTCAATTGGACACTTGTTCTTTCTTAAATCAATCTCATTTCGCCCATACAAATTCAATTGGTACCTCAAAGATCAAATTGATATTTTTCCTCACCAATTGATCCCACTTGCTTCCCAAATTTGTGATAAAAAAAAAACGATCTCTGGCTTCTTCGAACAAAAAACGGCCCTAGGGTGAATTTTTCCCAAAAAGTCTTGGTTTGCAAAAAAATATTTTGAGATTGAGTCGACATTCCTAGAAATTATTATGATATGACAGAACCTTCAATTTCTGAAATCAGATTTAAATTTGCGGTTAATTTCACTTAAATGAATTTTTAACGTGACCTAGGCTACCGAGTAGCTTTCAAAAAAATTTAGTACAAATGACCCGTGGTCGATTTTCTTCAAGCCACAATGAACCCACTCGACACATTGGCGACTCTCCATTATCGTGAAAATCTCGAGAATTCAAATACGGATACATGGTACCAAAACAATAGAAAAATCAGTCTAATGTTGTCGACGAAAATTTTCCAATTTAGTGGTGTCACCATGATTAGCCACACACCTTAGTCGAGTCGACTTATCTTTGATCTCAAATTGATTTTTAACTATGGCGTAATGGCCTCTAAAGATGAGCACGGTCGAGAAGCCGATTCCTGGTCGAATTCTCAGGTCTATCGCATTAAAATTCCTTAATAGGTTCCCCGGATAGTCTAGTTATCTCGAGAGTGATCAGCTCTGAGAATAGCCCTATAGGCGCGTCGATGAAATGCCCGATTTATTGAATTGAAAGCAGAGTCAGAAATCTAGGATGTCACACAAAATCTCTATCTATAGTGAAGATGCAAACTTGCTGAACTTTTGTAGGTTTGACACCTTCTCCAAATTGCTCGTGAGGGGTAGATTTGTTGAGTATGTCACTCCTAATTGGAGAGGCCAACGTAATTATGTATATTTGTAGTAGAATATGTATGGTAGTGAGTGTGTAAAAGTAAAAAGGAAAAAAAAAAGAGAAAAAAATCAAAAGAGATTGGGAGATAAATCAATATGATCTTCCACATCTAGAAAATCAATGGAGATTAGGAAAGAAATCAAAGTGATCTTCTCAGATCTACAAAATCACGAGAGACTATGAGATAAATCTATGTGATTTTCATATCATACAATTCCAATTGGGGTTGCATTTGCTCCTATTTATAGGAGTCCTCCTCAACGAAGAATTATATACAAAAGCAAGAATATCACAGCATCGTAGCGGAAGAAACAATTTTCTTCTTCCAAGAAAGAGAGTTATCTTTAAGTGAGTTATCCAGTTTGTGAGAAGTTCAAACCCACAAATTGAAGACTGTGAGAGATCCACCTTTGGGTGAAGTTGTATCCCATTATTTATCATAATGGAAGTTTGAAGGGTTTTTCCTTCAAACTTGGAGGGTTTTCCACATTAAAATTCTAGTGTTATTTACATTAATCTTTATTGCTTTCGTTCAATAGTTTATCCTATTTAATTTCACAGAATTAGTAGTGAAAAAAAATTATCTGGGCCTTCTCCATAAATATCGTTCTTTTTCCCAACAAGAACGTTCTTTTCTTTTTATTCCCAACAAGACTAACATGAGAAAGTTTGTTGTTTTCTAGTTCAGTCTTGCAAATTTGTTTGTTTGCCTATTTTTTTACTTTTCCTGAGTGGGGGTCTTTTTTATAGCTACTTTGAAATCTAATTCAATTGTTAAATATGTTTGACTTTGGATATCCCAACTTTATGTGAGGTATAGCTATAGGTTTGATGTCTATGTTTCACTAAAATAAACTTATCAAAAAATCTTATCCTGGCGATGGCATATGAGATCACATGAAGTCTGATAACATGTTACCTGTTCATCTTTAATGAGTTCCACCTGTAGCTTGTTGCTTGACTTATTTTTCAATTTATTTTTTTCTCCTAATGCAACAGAATGAGAAAACCAGGCCTGGTAGCTGAAATTGCTAAGCAGCTAGACAACTTCCATCGAATAGAAATTCCAGGTTCTAAAGAACCTCAACTATGGAATGATATATTCGAGTTTTTCGAGAAAGGTAACTTTTAAATGTTCCTTTTAAAAAAAGTAACTTGTATTTCATCTTTGCACTCTGTTAAATGTTTCTTTTCACAAAATACCTTTACCTTAATGTTTCTTTTGCATCATGTTTGTGCCATCTTTTCTGATGTAGCATCTGAATGAAAAACCAAGGAAGTAAGAGACAATTTGCACCGCCAAAAAAGCAAGGACTAGGAGCATCTTTATTGCAAGTTGGTCTTCTTTTCCACTTTTCCTTTAAAAGAAAAAGCAAGTCAACAAGCACTTGCACAGATTTTCGGTAACTTCCGCTTAATGCTGCGAATATTAAGCGTGCGATGAGTCAGCATTCTTTAAGCACCCAGCAATCAGTATAGACATTGTTTTGTGTTGATAATCCAACGTCTAAGGCCAAGGATCGGGGAGGATGGGGATAATTACTAAAAAAGTCATAAACCTATTGCAATTGTGCCAATTCAGTTCTAAACTTTTTTTTTGTCATTTTAATCATAAACCTTTTATAATTATGTCAATTCAGTCCATCTTGCCAAAATTGGCTGGCTGGCGATAACGTGGACACCGGTCATTTAGCGAACGCTGACGTGACATTTTTATTTTTTATTTTTACTTTTTTCGAATTTTTAAATATTTTTTTTGAATTTTCTAAATTTTTTTTTCCCATCTTCTTCTTCCCCTGGCCGGCCGGAGGTGAGGATTAGCAAGGTTAGCCTCGCCGGCCACTAGCAAGGCTCGCCCCCGCCGGCTAGAGGCAAGGCCCGGCGAGGTTAGCCTCACTAGCCACTGGCGAGGGCAAGGCACCGCCAGATTCGGCGAGCTCAACCCTCGCCAAATCCGGTAGGGCCTCGCCTAGCCAAGGACTTAGTGGTCTAGGTCACACAAGGAGCGTTCAACTCCTGCAATGTCACGAATCCGATCTTGTTCACGGGTGACGGCAACTCCCTCTTCAACGTCACCTCCCCCGGCGTGTTCTACTTCACTAGCGGGTCCTCGGGCCACTACGAGAAGAAGTAGAAGCTCCAGATCTCCGTGCTCAACATGAACGGCTCCGTTGATGCCCCATCGTCCGCCAACAGCCCCAGTGCGCTGGCCAACATCTCACCGGTGGCTGGCGAGGTCGACTTTTGCCTTGGTTGGGTGAGGCCCTACTGAATTTGGTGAGGGCTGAACTTGCCGAATCTGGCAAGGCCTCGCCCTCACCCTCACCAGTGGCTGGCGAGGTTGACCTCACTAGATCTGGCAGGGCCTCACCCTTGCCGGCCCTCACCTAAAAGAAGATGTGAAAAAAAAAAAAAAAAAAGGAATTCATAAATTCAAAAAATATTTAAAAATTCGAAAATAAAAATAAAAATAATATTTTAAAAATGCCACGTCAGCGTTCACTGAACGACCAGCGTCCACATCAATGCTAGCCAGCTAATTTTGGCCGAATGGATTGAATTGACACAATTATAAAAATGTTTAGGACTAAATTGGCCAAAAAAAAGTTTAAGATTGAATTGGCACAATTGTAATAAGTTTAGGATTTTTTTAGTAATTCTCCTAGGGAGACCACAGCACTAAGTGGGTTGTTTTGTTTGAACATGATTGATTGATTTTCGTTATCTTTGTCGGTCATATCCAAAAATAAAATTCAAGTATTGGTGAAGTAAGATCATTTCTAATTTTGACAATTCGAGTTCATATCTGAAATACAACTCATGATCACATGGAAAATTGTCCAATCTGATCTCAGGCTTGAAATACGACTTATGATTGCACAAAAGCACATGATTTAATTTATTTATTTTTTCCGATTGTCTTATTTTTTTGTTTAGTCGGTGATGGAGTTTAGGATAATAATGATAAAATCAAATACGCATGTAATTCGCATAAGTATTCTGATGCAATTAAATTATTTTTTCTCAATAATTTTTAATGAATAGGTCTCTATCTATCTCTCTCTATATATATATTTATATGTATTTAGTATAATAAATTTAAAAATATTAATGTTCAAAAGACCTAGCGAAGTCATCAGAAACTTGCTGAAAGCAACAAACGCAAGGGTGTCGGAATCGAAAAAGTGACCAAAATAAGGTCAATTGTCTTTAATTTAAGACGAAAATTATGAAGTTATGAGCCGTTAAAGTGAGATGGCATACACTTCTTATGAATGAAACTTTATAAATTTCTTAGGTAATATTATGTTAATTATTTGGTAACTGCATGCTTGGGTTTCAAAACTAAGTTAAAAAATTTATTTTTGAATAAAAAGAAATTTTGACATAGGGCTGTGCTTAAAGCAGCTCTCACCTTATGTATTTAATACGGTTTGAGTCATTTGATAAAAAAAAAAAAACTTTAGACACTCTTAGTCTATTTTCTCGTGTCTAGAAGCTGGGTAATTATGATTGTATTTCTTCGTAAAAGTCTGCACTTTCATAATCTAGGAAGTTAGTAAGTTAATAGCATTGTAAGAGGTATTCATGTTTTATAGAATCATATACTGAGTTGTATGTAAAGTAGCATCCCCTGTAAAACTATAAAATCTCGAGGGTTACTCAGATTGGTTTTTGTTTTTTTTATTTAGTAATGTATGATCGAAAACTTAATCTAATGTTTGGATCTTAATAAAAAAAAATCGATTTTTTTAATATTTTAATATTTTATTTCGAATTTTTTATTATTTTCTTTTTCTTTTCTTTTCTGTTCTTTTCTTTTATTTTTCCTTTTTTCAATTTCTACTCCATCGCTCCTTTGCTTCCTCGTGTGCCATCCCTGTCTACTTCCTCTGGCAGTTCCTCCCTATTTGGCTCGCAAGGGGTGAGCTCAAGCCTTGCCGTTGGAGGCCATGAGCTTGCCCAATCCAATTAAGCTCAAGGCTCGTTGCTAGGGGCCATGACCTCTCTAGCCTTGAGTAAGCTTGAGTATCATTGCCCAAGGCCACAAGCTTGCCTAATCCGGCGAGGCTTAAGGCTCACTGGCCTCGAGTGAGGTCACGGTCTCCGGTGGCAAGGCTCAAGCCTCACCAACTCGCTGCTAGAGGCTACAAGCTCCCTTGATTTGACAAGGCTCACCACCAGAGGCCGTGAGCTCCAGCCTCGCCACTAGAGGCCGTGAGCTTGCTTGATGGCAAGGCTTGATGCACCCCAGTCTCAGGCAAGCTTGAGCCTAGTCGCTGAATCACCATATCGCCAAATATGGTGAGGCCAAAGCTTGCCAATCATCACTACGGATATCAATGAGATTAGAAGAAGCAAAAACAAAAAGGAAGAAAAGATTAAAATAAATATAAAAATTTGATTTAAAAAAGAAATTTTAATATAATTTTATATTATTATAAATAATAATAATTTTGTTAACCAAGCACCCGAATATAAGCTTTGATAGATTCGGAAAACGTTTTCTAATTCTTTTATAGGGAAAATCATTTTTTGAAATTTAAGCTTTGATAGGAAAACATTTCCGTGGATTAAGAAAACATTTTTCGTTGACTCATTTTCTAAGTGAACCAAGTGATGAAAATGAGGAAACGTTTTTATGAAAAATGTTTTTTGCAAAACAAACGTAGTCTATTCCAAAGAATAGAGAGTAGAATCATTTTATCAAAAATTAAATTTCATAGAAATGTGTTTCACTCATGCTCAAGAAAATACTTTTTTTTTTGTTGGTTTAAGTAGATAATTAAAAAGGCACTTTTTTAATATTTAATAGTATTACATAAGTTTAGTGACTTTAGTTCAATAAATTGGTCTTCCGGCAACCTTGAGAGCATGAGTCTGCACAAGCTTGAATCTTCTTCACGTCCACGCCAACTTTCTTGGTGTCTACATGAGTTCAAATATGAATCAAGAGATTAAAAAATCACTCACATCAAAATTGAAATTGATTTTTTTATAACAAGAGCATATATATCAGACTTTCAGGAAATGAAATGATTTAGTATGCATCATCCTCTCGTTATTAAAATATATTAATGAAACAATGATAAAGAAAACAAGATTATGGAATGAGTTTCTTGATTTTATGGATCTCATAAAAAGCTACATTATATCTTTGATCACGATATGAAAATTAGTACCTGGATAATAGTCACGGCAAGTAGATAAGAAACAACGGACGTTGCAGTGCTCTATTGCCGCCGATGTCAAGGAATTTTCAGACGGTTTGAGGCAATTGTCAATGCAGTCATGGGGATAATCTTGAAAAGAACAACCCCAAAAACAGGTGAACTTGCCCCAAAAAGATATGCTCAGAAAATGATTTTTGTTCACATCAGCATCGACGCCGATGGACGACCATAGCAGCAGAGTTGCCACGAACATCATCGATCTCAAACTATGGGTCGCTGTTACTACCATGGCTATTTCCACCTTAACCGTTCTTAGCGCCGCCCCCGGTCTCTCTCTTAGCGAGTCTTGATAACCTTGTGACCTAGTGCAGTGATTTGTCGGGTTGAACCGGCGTAGTACCTTTATATGCTTAGAGATTCATTTAAGTTGCTGAATGAGTTGATGACTAGAAAGGCTTGCAAAGGATGATCGTTGTCATTTATGTTGGATATTAAAAACTATTAAATTTTGTAACGGCCTTTTACCGTCATCAATACTTAACGTTTTTAAAACGACTTTGTAAGGGCCATGTAGCGATCATCTATTAATTACCGATTGATCCTCTACCGCTCTTTTGATCGCATATAAAATTACAAACCATAATCCAAAAATAAAATACTCCCAACCAAAAGAGAATTTTCCCTTCTTTCTTTTTCTTCTTTGGTTATACACATAGCATTATTCCCGTTCCTCATTGGCAGGGTTATACAGATAACATTTTTCCTATAGTCATATATAACACTCATCCATTTTTCCAATATAATATATGTCCTATCAAAATTATCTTAACATTTATGTCCAACACGATTATTTTACATAATCCTACTAGAGCGAAAACCAACTTTATATGCTAGACTCACAATGTAGACGTAACCACACCACTAAGAGCAATACCAATAGTGAAAGCAATATGAAAAAAAAAATAAGATCAATTATCATAGGAATGAAATTATGACAACAAGGGGGTAACCTTAGCACCGCTATATACGTTCTATCATCGCCGTTAGCCGTTGAGCTCCATCGCCAAGAGTGCCCTAGGGTTTTGCCCTCAGCCATTCTGGTGGGTCGAGCTTCTCCGAGCACGCTCCTCCTATTGCCGAGCGGTCCTGAGCGCTTCACTGTCGGTGTGGAGCCCTGTCGCCGAGCGCTCCCTAGGGTTTGCCCTCAGCTGCCAAGCGAATTGATCAAAAGCAAGCCCGTCACCGTGTGTTCCTCTCGATGCCGAGCACTCCCTAGGGTTTCGCCCTCAGCCATTGAGCTCCGTTGCCAAGCACCGTCGCTGAGCGCTCCCTAGGGTTTCGCCCTCGGCCGCACCGCTCCGAGGGACCTCACACAACCCCTGCCACCATCGTCAAACTCCTCAGTCACACCAGCACTGCCCCCCAAAGTAGGACGACGCCTCCTCCGCCCCCACCGACTGTCTTTTGCCGCTGCAACCACACTGACCGCACGATCCCTCTCCTCTCTCCTTGGTACGGCTCTTTGCACTTCATCTAAGGGGCAACTGGTGCACTGCCTTAGTATGTTTGGGCCGTGATGTGTGAGCTCAGGTAGAGTTTTTCTTTGTCTGTTGCTGTTGTGTTTGCAGTTTATCTATTGCGATGGCCATCGAGTCAGGTTTGGCGCACAATGCTGGGGAAGGGCCTAGTGTTCGAATTTTGCCTCCTCCCATTCATGGCCATTTGCCTCAGGTTGGTACATTGAAGGAGGATTCGAGACGTGCTGCCTTGTCTATGGCTGTTTTGAGCAATGATCCTCAAGTGGCTCGATCTCCTCGTGCTCCTACTAGGCCTCGAGGTAGAAGCCGAGGTAGGTCTAGCTCTGAGCACCCACAAACTAGGAGGGAGTCAAAGAACCCGAATGCTTGTACTTGGGCCAGCGTAGCCAAGGTTGCTGGCAAAGGGCTATGATGTGAAGTATTTTCCTCCTTCATATGTCAACAACAAACCGGTGGTTGAGCTATCTGGTGATATACTTGAGGCTGTTGATCCTAAGTTGCAAGAGTGCCTTGTGGGTTACTTTATTGGCAGGAGATTACCGTTCAAAGTAACTGAATTGGCCCTTAAAAACGTGTGGGGGCCAAATTTGGTGGAGGTAATGTCTTTGGACAAGGCTTCTTCTTCTTTTTTTTCCATGTGCCTAATGGAGATTTTTGTAGAAGGGTCCTAGAGGGGCGAGCCTATCACGGTTGCTAGAGTGCCCTTGGTTTTGCAGCAATGGAAACCTACATTGGAGCTAAAGAAAGATAGTCATTTGACTGTGCTTGTGTGGATTAGGCTGAGGAACCTTCCTTTTGCCTTCTGGTCTTCGCAAGGGATCAGTAAGGTGGCTAGCGCAGTCGGCAAGCCACTATATGTGGACTCACGCATTGAGTAGATGAAGATGCTGGCTTTTGCTAGGGTCTGTGTTGAAATTACAGCGAAGCAGCCCAGTTGTGATGCTATAGAAGTTGTCCACAATGGTGAATCATGCTTAGTGGGAGTGGAGTATGAATGGAGACCTACTGCATGCCCAGGGTGTGGCATTTTTTGCCACAAATGTGCCCCTACCCATGCTCGTCCTTCTACTGCAGGTGCTGCTCAACAGGCTCTAGTCGTTGCTTCCCCTATTCCCCAAGGTACGTCTTTGGCCCCAACTCCTCCTGTTTTGAATGAAGCCCATGTAGAAGTTGAAGGCCAACAAAGGCAGGCTTAGCAAGAGCAGACTGATTCTGCCTTCCTCCTAGGGAAATTGCCTTGACACTTCTGCTTAGCTTGGAGGATGAGGATCACACAAGTAAGTAGAAGGCAATTGCAGTAGACAGGAGTTTACCTTCCACTTCAACTCGCAATGCCTAGAGAGGATTGCGAATTATTACAACGATGGAAGCACATGCCCCCTTAGCTGAAGAGGAGCCGATCAGTCTCGGTGAAGATTTGATAGAGCCGGATTGCTAGCTCATATGACCCACTATCTCCCTACCCATTTTCGAAAGCTCCTCCTATTTCTATGGGTGTGAAGTCCATCCAAGACAAGTTGATGGCTCTAGCTCTTGATCCGCCACCTTGCTCCTCTCGACTTGCTCTGCCTCTCAATCTGTGCAAGCTGCCGACAAGAAGGTAATCTTGTTTATCTCTCTTTGTATATATGTATATAGGTTGTTGGAATGTGAGAGACCTTGTTATCCCCAATAAACAGGCTAAGGTTCAAAGCTTGGCTTTCTCAAACTAGTTGTGTTTGATTAGTGTATTGGAATCAAAGGTCCCACAAAATCTTTTCAATTCCATTTTTGGGACTTTGTTGAGAGATTGGTCTTGGATCTCAAACTATGAGTTCTCCCTTGGGGGTAAGATTTATGTTGGATGGGAACTGGCTTGGGTTAGCTTTGAAGCTCTCTCTATTTCAGCTCAAGCGGTGTATGGGAACCTTAAATGGTTGGACTCTGGAGTGGCTTGTTGTGTGTCAGTGGTTTATGGCGAGCACACGTTCACACTCAGGAGATCTCTGTGGGAGATCTTGTTCTTAGAAGCATTGCTTTATAAAACTCGACTTGGCTTGTGATGGTAGACTTCAATGCTATTAAAGACCCACCTGACGGGGTTGGCGGATCCAATGCTTGGATACCATGTTTTGACGAGTTTGAACAGTGCTTGGCACAAGTGGAACTCGAAGACCTCAGGTATGTAGGATTTAGATACACTTAGACAACTTCAGTGGGCTCTACTAGGAAGGCAAGAAAGATCGATAGAGTTATGGTGAATTGTAAATAGAGCCATGACTTCTTGTACTTCAAAGCTTCCTTCCTAGCGCTGGGTATCTCCGATCACACTCCTATGGTGGTCAAGGTGCTTAACCCGATTCTTCGGAGGAAGTCGTTCAAGTTTTATGACTTATGGATGAAGCATCCAAAGTTCAATGCTATTGTTTCTCAAGTTTGGGAGGCTCTTGTGGAAGGAGTCCCTATGTTTAGACTTGTATGCAAGCTGAAGGCTCTCAAACACCGACTTAAGACTCTGAATAGAGATTCCTTCTTTGGCATCTTAGTTAGAATGTTGGAGGTGAGGGCAACCTTAGAGACCACATAGGCAGAGTTGCAACAGGATTTTGCTGTTGCTCATCTGGCTGAGCTGGAAAAGGAGCAATGTCGTGTCTTTGCTAGGTTAAGGTCCATGGAGGAGTCTTTCTTCAAGCAGAAGTTGAGAGTCAGGTGGCTCAAAGAGGGAGATCGTAACACTAAGTTTTTCCATTAGTATGTCAAAAAGAGACAGTTGAGGAATAGAGTCCTTTCTATCCAAGATTCGAAGGGGAACCTTGTCTCTAATCCACAGCAGGTCCAACAACGCTTTCTTTAGTACTTCCAAGACCTCCTTGTGCCGCAAGCTCAGCTGGATAGGCCTTCGATGGAGGAGATCCCCCAAAGTCATCCATCATCCTCTCTCGGTTGATCAGGTTAGTTTCCTAGTTCGTTCGGTTACGAAGTTGGAGATCCGAGATACTTTATTCTCTCTAGCTAGGGGTAAGGCACCAGGACCGAATGGCTTCATGGTCAAATTCTTTAAAGAAAAATGGGAAACGGTTGGGCACTTGGTTACTACAACAGCATTGGACTTCTTCTCCACCAAGAGGCTCTTGAGGGAGATCAATAACACCATTTTGGTGTTGGCACCAAAAGTGCTGAATGCTTCTTCCGTTGAGGATTATAGGCCCATTGCCTATTGCAATATTATCTATAAATGTATTACCAAAGTGTTGGCCAACTAGGTAGCAACAGTCTTAAAGGATGTCATTAACCCTTTTCAAAACGCGTTTGTGAAGGGCAGGAGGATCAGAGATAATATCTTGCTGGCCCAAAAGCTCTTCTCCGGCTTCCATCTTTGACCATACTTGCCTAAGTGTGTGATCAAGGTGGACTTTAGAAAAAACTTATGACATAGTCGATTAGGGGTTCCTTGAGAGAGTCCTCTTGGCTTTTGGTTTCCTTGAGTTTACAACTCGGCTGATTATGACATGTATTTGCACTCCTAAGTTTTCAATTGCTTTGAATAGGGAGCTTCATGGATTCTTTACGAGTGGTCGTGGACTTCATAAAGGTGATCCTATCTCTCCCTATTTATTTACTTTAGTGATGGAAGTCCTCTCAGGGATCTTATACAGATGCTCTTTTAAGCCAGAGTTTAAGTTCTTTTGGAGATGCAAACCCACGAGACTCTCGCATCTTTTTTTCGTCGATGACATTTTCTTGTTTTCAGAGGCGGATTTGCCCACTATAACTATCCTTAAAGAAGGCCTTCAAACATTCTCTACTTGGAGTGGCTTGTTCCCAAATCCAAATAAGAGTGAAATCTTCCTTGCTAGAGGTGCGCCGTCCTTAAGAAACCAGATTATCTCTGAGTTGGTTTTCATGAAGGTAACTTGTCAGCTTGCTATCCGGGGGTTCCTATCATTACCTTGAGGCTCACTAAGGCTAATTGTTGCACTTTTGTCAACCTCATTATGGTGAGGGTTCAATCTTGGACTCATCGCTTCCTTTCTCTAGCTGGACGGTTGTAGCTCATCAAGTCAGTTCTTCAAGCTATCTAAGCCTATTGGGCGAGTGTTTTTGTTTTACTATAGTTGTTATGGATCAGATTGAAAAGATCCTCAAATAATTCCTTTAGAAAGGCCTAGAGTTAGGTAGAGCGGGTGCCAATGTTGCCTAGGAGGATGTGTGCCTTCCAAAGAAGGAATGAGGACTTGGTATCAGGAGGCTTAAAGACTGCAACAAGGCTGCCATGTTAAAACATATATGGCTCTTGTTCTCAGATAAAGAGGCTATGTGGTGCAAGTGGGTTCATTCCATGTTTTTAAAGGAAATAAACTTTTGGGTTGCTAGGAAGCCAACCTGTTGTTCCTAGGCCTGGAAGAAACTTCTAAATCTTAGGAGCAAACTTCGGTACGCCTTCTTTTGGAGGATTGGGGATGGCCACTCGGTCTCTCTTTGGTTCAACAACTGGCACCCTAGGGGACTGCTGAATTTAATCTTCTCAGACTTGCTTATCTACAGCTCATGATTATCTAGACAGGCCTCAGTTGCAGATCTTTTCTCTAATGCTGGCTAGGCTCTCAAAACAGTCATTGAGTCATGGGATTATCCTCTTCTGACCCCTACTCAGGTAGCGAATTACTGTTGCTGGAGGGAGAACTCGTCGGGCCAATTCACAATAGCAAATGCTTAGGAAACCATCAGGAGCAAGCAGAACATCATTTTTTGGCATGATTTCATCTAGGATAATGCAATCACACCAAGGTATCAGCTTAACCTTTGGCTTATGGCCAAGCGTAGATTGCCCATACAATCTTTGTTATTGTCTCATGGTAGAATAGAGAGGGGATCCTATGCATTCTGCAATGGGTTGTCTGATTCCATAGATCATTTATTTTTCGATTGCTCTATCACGGCCGGTGTTGCTTTCTTTTGGGTGGCAAGATGCAATTTGCCTTGGTGGAACAAGTCTTGGGGAGAGAATCTCTGTTGGGCTCCCTCTTTCTTGAAGGGTAAGGATTTCTCTAAATGCATTGCTCGCTTTTCCTTTGGGGCTCTTTGTCACATTATTTGGAAAAATAGAAATATCATCCTATTCATAGAACAACCCCTTACCGTTTTGGCTATGAAGAACCATCTTTTAAAGGTGGTTAGGGATAGAGCTAGCATCTTCAGAAACATTGAGGATAGCTTCAAAAACAGAAAGTTGCAAAGGAGTTGGGGCATCGATCCCATTATCTTCTCGAGGGACCCATAATCGACCCTAATTTCAGCGATGCTTCAAGGAACTGCGAGTGCTCTGGAGCCGATGTCTCTCTCCTCCTTCACTGAGGTTTTTGTTTCTTTGCTGGTTGTTCATGACATGCCTCTCTAGTTGCTTGGTTGCCTTCTTTTGGGCGCTGCCTTGTGTTTTACATCATGGCATACTTCCACTCATTATAGTTGTTCATCTTGAGTGCAAGTTTTTGGTACCGTGATCTTTTATACTTTTGACCTTTTCTCTTTATATTATTACCTTTTACCAAAAAAAAAAAATGACAACATAAGCAATTCTTTTCCAAAAAGCGCATGACTTACTCAACCGAGAAAATATATTCCTAATGCACAAATCAAAGTGTAAGATTAATTTTGGCTGCTTCCTCGCGCGTTTAAATTATAAGTCACATGTTGGAATGTTACAAAAGCAACCATTGATGACTTGTTCTTAATTATGGGTCGATTTCCTATTATTCCTCTTTTCTTCGTGACCTTTATATATTGTCTTTCCAGACCTTACTTCACTGGCCTGAAAATTCTGGCAGGACCCAAGTCGATTTCTTTTCTCTTCTCTAAATTCTTTTTCGGGGTTCCTTTTCATCCTCCCATAGGAAACACCAATTTATTTTTTCATAACTAGGGAATGTTAAAACGCATTCCGCTTGTGGAGAACCGGATTCCAAGTACCTTGCTTTTGCCATGTCGAGTTGAAAGGTCAGTGGCCGAGGACTAAAGGCTGATTTATTATGGACATAATTGAGATCAAACATTCTAATCCCAGCCAGGAGTTATGGACAAGATCATTTTCAATGCAAAATGGAAAGTGTGCAACGAAAGATGGTTGAGATAGGTTTGGAATCGTAGGAAGGGTAGGAAAATAGAGAGCAAAAAGAAGGGCAAACTGACGCAGGACGGAAACGGGAAGCAAAACATCATAGAGAAATCACAGAAAGGGGAGAAAAAATGGGGTAACGAGAAAGGGCAAGGAAATTAGATAAAAGACGGAGGAAAGGGTAAGAAAAACCAGAAATCGGCAGCAACTTAATGATTGGAATAGCCATTGACACCGATGAATATGGTGCGATCGGTAAACCTAGTTTTCCAATAAGATAACTATGAAAAAAAAACCATTATCAATTAAACTCTTGATGAGATAATAATAAATATATTGATACGAAAATTAAATTAGAAAAGAAATCTCGGCGTAATTGTGATTGTTCGTCATTCTCCCCCATCTAAAAGAACTTGACTGCAGTTAGTTGCATGGTCGCCATTTCTAATGAGCCAAGTAATGAAACCGCTTAGCGCGTCAAAAACCCGATACTCCTATCATTATACCAGGAACAATCTTCACAACAATATCATTCGCAGCAGCACACTTTACCTTCTCAATCCTCTTCAAGAATTCTAGTAGCTTTGGAAGCGAACTTGTCTCGATTGTATCTTTTAAAAAGAAATCTCCAAATACAAGATCATCCGAAATATTTTCCTTAGACATAAGTTTCTCGATCTGGAGTAACGCGGTAGTATTTTTGCTGAATCAAACTTCATATCCAACATTGTATGCAAATTTTCAGCAAATGATTCAATATGACATCAATATGTAAAATCAACTAATGGTCGTGCTGTTTTTTCTTTGTTTTCATTTTCTGAATCTTTTATAAAATTGCAAAGGGCCTTAAGGCACAGAATTAGTATTTAGAGTGTGCT
The DNA here is from genome assembly GCA_014182385.1 of Eucalyptus viminalis. NCBI lineage: Eukaryota > Viridiplantae > Streptophyta > Magnoliopsida > Myrtales > Myrtaceae > Eucalyptus > Eucalyptus viminalis. The sequence continues at coordinate 13,555,004 of CM024528.1, read as the reverse complement.
TATTTCACCCAAAAAAAAAAAATTTGCCTCATTTTTCTGTATTTGGTTTGCTTAGGAAAATGAATCAACGGAAAAGATTTTCCTATCAAAACTTAAATTCAAAAAAATGATTTCTTCTTAAAAGAACTGGAAAATGTTTTCCAAAACATGATTAATTATTAGCGCTTTAACTCGAAACTCTATGCTTAGGCATGGAAACCCCAAAGTTGGTTCCTAAGTCCCGATGTTCAAGACTAAGTCTCTCAATGGTTGGTCTAGGGTTTATCGAGGCAAAACCCAGGACCCTGATGCTTAGGCTTGGGCCCTTGGCCCCATGCTTAGTTCCATCAAGGCTAGGCTAGAACCCCTAATGACTATACCTGATGCTCTAGCACTCGAACCCAAGTCAATAAAGGCTGTGCTTGGGTCCTCGCTCAAACTATGATCCCAATCCTTAGGCCAGGTTCATAAGAATTGTCCATTGTTCATCAGCATCAAGCTCAAGTCCTTCATTAAGAAAACGTTTATTCTTACAAAAATATATATTTTTAAAAATTTGAATATTTAATTAGTTAATATTTCTTAAAAATCAAATTTTTATGACTTTTTATTTTATTTTCTCCTCCTCTCTTATTATTTTCTTCTTTTTCTCTTTTATGTTTTTTTTTTCCCTTCTCCTTATTCCTCTTTCTACCTTGGCTGGCCGCATGCCCTAGTGACATTTGATAGCCCAGCAAGCCAAGGGCATACCTAGCAAGCCGGGCTCAGCCAAGACTAATGAGCTTGTGGTTCACTCAATCTCGGTGAGGTTGAGCTCGCCCAATCTTGACAAGCTTGAGCTCATCTATGGCTATTTCCTAGGCTTGACAACCAATAGACAGAGAAGGTGATAGAAAAATAAAAATAAAAAGAAAAGAATAAAAGAAAAGGAATAAAAAAACAAAAACTAAAATTTTAAATTTTTTCTCTCCTTTTTTTTTTTTTTTTTGCCTAAGATAAATTCATGAGATTGAAGTTATTTTCATAATGAGATCTAAATACCAGAAAATATTTTTGATCACATATCATCAAACAAAGGAAAGTTAAAATTTTAAAATAAAAAAAAATCCTGAAAAGTATTTTCTTTTATAGTGATTTTTTTCCCAAAAAAGTTAGACTTCTCACTTAGACTTCCCATGGGGACTTAAGTTCTTTTTGGAAGGGTTTTTAGATAAATTTAGTGCGTAAACCCTCCTCTCACATAAGTATGGGTCCTACTCGAGTGTGGTTGGCATCGCATGTGACAGTAATAAGAAATATTTAGAATCTTTAGGAAAAATGATCATGTCATTCGCCCTCCTAAGTAATCACGTAATATATAATAATGGGTGGAAAACATTTCCAAGCGAGAGATAATAATACATTGCAACATACAGGGCATATTCATGATATTTGCGTATGTATGACCATCTGTATATTTAAGTCGACGTACGGATATAAATATGTTGGTTTTTGTACTTTGTATGTAATGTGAATATACGCAAAACACTAATTATTCGCTCGTCAATGAGGTGACACGACTCCGAGGTCCTTTTTAAGGATCAGATCATCATGCATCTGTCTCGATAGAAGATGGTAGCAAACAAGAAAAGAATAGTGAAACTCTGGAACGACATAAAATATCGAGATATTCATGATGTTTGCTCACTGCATAGCACGTGCTGAGATCATATCAAGAAACGAGGAGGGAGAAAGATCTCAAGAGCGAGGATATTGCACGAACCTCACAAGGATATACTTTCTCAAATGACTAATCGAGCAGTGACTAAACTAATCCTCTAATGCATTCGAAAGACCAAATACTAGATGTTAGTGTATAATTGCTATAACTTTGGATGCAAGGAACCAGGGAAACTCTGGAACAACATAAAATATCGAGAAAATCATGATGTTTGCTCACTGCATAGCACATCCTGAGATCATATCAAGAAACGAGGAGGGAGAAAGATCTAAAGAGCGGGGATATTGCACGAACGTTACAAGGATATCTTTTCTCAAATGACTAATCAAGCAGTGACTAAACTAACCCTCTAATACATTCGAAAGACCAAATTCTAGATGTTAGTGTATAATTGCTATAACTTTGGATGCAAGGAACATTATTATCGTACTAAGAGACCACTAACCTTATTAGAAACTCTCCCTCAAAGCTTTTAAGGCTACTTTCAGTACAAGGGAAATGAAGAAAGCGTTTGATGCTCCCCTATGTTTGGTTGCCACTATCAAGTACTCAGACGGTGATTCAATGACTCATCGAATACCAAAGAGCAAGAATGCAATGGGTGTATTTGGTTCAACATTCTCAATGGGCTTTCGGCCTCTAAAGCTCTTTGGGGAAATACTTGACCATTTGACAATCATTTTGAAGCAACTATCAGATGAAAGCCAGTATTGGGAAGGCTGAAAGCCTAACACTAATAGGGACTAGGTTTGAGCTTTTAGCATTTGATTACATGCTAAAACTCTCTTTTTTCCAAAACTACCCTCCCCACTATGCAAATTTCTATAATGCTAAAAAATGCTAAAAAAATCAAATATATATAATTATTAAAAAATGAAAAGACTAACCGTTCGCTAGTCCGACGAAGGGTACAGATAGAATAGGAAATATCCAACTTGGTGTCATGCCTCAATCCTCAAGCATGCACCCATCCCTCACCTGGTCAATCTAATAGCAACATCCCAAGACGCATCACCGACCCATTCATTTTAATACACATGCGGAAGCATATAAATAATCCCCAGACAATAAAACAATGGGATAGGAAAGTAGGACTCCAAATTTCCACTTTAAAAGCAACTACCCTTATATACATTGCAAACCATAATACAAATATATACAAGACGAGTTGTTAAGTTAGGTTTCAAACCACAAGTTCATAAAACAAGGATTGCAAAAAGGAATCAACTCCCATCAAAAGAAAATTGTCCTATGACTAACTAATCCAATAGGATTGTCAATTCTTCAGGCTTCACCTTCTACACTTCAGGCCTCCGGTCCTTCACCACAGCCATCTAAGGACTTGAAATTGGTTGTTTAATAACCAGTGAGACTACGTCTCAACAAGTTTTACCCACTAAGACCCGATTAGGAAGCCAATACACTCAAGAAGCTGCCTAAGCACAACATGGATCGGAGGGCTTACCTTGGCTTCAATTTCTTCCTGTAAGTCAATACAATTTATACAATCCATATATTCACCAAATTGCTTCCATCAATCACTTCACAAATCAATTTAACCAAATAGATCGAATCATTGATCAATTGACTTAGTCGATTATATGTCAACAAGACCATTCGCCAGTCATCTCAATCAACACTACTTATAAGTTCGATCATACCCAGGACTGCTTATTATAAGCCGATAATATATAGTATAGCTTACCAAAGATACCTCAAATAATAAGATAATATATTATATATATATGCTCGCCAAGAGCTACCTCAATTTCTGATATAGTATATTATATATGCTCGTCAAAAGCTACCAGACATACTTTCATAGTATGATGAGAATTATATATGCTCGCCGGAAGCTGCCAACCATACTTTCATAGTATGCTGATAAATGTATATATGCTCGCCAGAAGCTACTAGTCATACTTTCAAAGTATGCTAATAATTGATCATTTAATCAATTCATCATTCTTATCTTTCCTGATAAAAATACCCGTGCATTGGTACATGGTCAGCTTTAGCCAAAATATAAGATTTTCACCTTTGAACCTCCCATTATTTTCAGCAGTCCCAAAATAGATTTTTGGCGCTATAGATCGACACCCGGTAATTTTTCACTTAATTACAAAATTAATTAATTTAGGAATAAAATCCTAAAGTCATAATTAATTCAATTCAGCACAATTCATCACTCAAATAAATAAATAGATCAAGCCATCATACTCAGTATAAAAATTCCAGTTGTCGGTTATCACAGCCTAATTTTCGGAAAATAATTAAGGAAAATATTAAATAAATGCAATAAATTCAATTTAGGCCCGTAATGCCTAATTGAAAGCTGAGACAGACCCTGAAAATTTCCAAGGTTCGTTCAATAAATACTACGACCCATTTCCTTGCTAACTACATTAACCATATACCTAACATGCATCAATAAGTCTCTAATTTAATTACTCTAATATGATCTATCCACCTAATCGCACTTAATTACATCTAATCAACCCCTAAGCATCATTAGCATACTGATAAGAGATTAGTGAGCAAAACTTACTTGATTAACGAGCAGATCGGATCAAACCGACGAGAACGTCGCGGGGGACATTTCTTCTCAAAGTAAGCCTAGGTTTCGATGCTTGAAACCACCTCAAAACGGGCCCGGCACCTTGCTAGAAACCTGTTGTTTTCCCCCACTAATTTGAGCTTAAAAAACAAGGAAACAATGGCTAGTTCGGCTTTTGCTTTTGCTTACTAGACTGCAAAGAGGAAACTAGCGGCTTCAACGGTGAAAACGTGTCGATTGGAGCTCCAGCAAGTGGGTGGTTGGCAACTAGTGGCTCCCAAGGGTCTTGGGGATCTTGTTGGAGGTTGAGATGGGCAAAGGAAAGGCTGGAATGGGAGAAAAATGCAAAACAATTCACTCAGCAGGGATCCTGATGGTTCGGCGACCGACGTCTTGCGACGGCTGTATAGGACGGCCGGTGGCTCCGTTCGAGGTGAGGTTGGGCTGTTGAGAACGGTGTGGATGTCCTCATCACGACGATGGGTGGCTTGTTCGCTAATTCGTCCGGGAAGACCACTTTCAACTTAGATCTTTGGCGAAAGGTTAGCTGGAATAGAGACCGGCATAAGTGAAAATAGAGGAGGAAAATGGTCCGGCGGTAGTGTGGCTACTCTAGCGACTTCCTTGGCTACTGGTGGGGTTTGAACAAGGTGAGAGGAGGGAGATGGAGAGGGTTTTGGCTGGGCAAGGGGGAGAGGATAAGATGATAAGAGGGAAGAGATGAGGTTGGGGCCACCTTTCCTTCATTTTCCACAAGGTTGTCCCCCTTGGACTCTTCCTCAGCCAAGCCATCTTCCTTGGCTATCGATGAGCCACCGAGGCCCGCTTCTAGAAGTCCGAAGCGGTCCAAAGGTCACGGGTGGTGGGGGCACATGAATTTGGTTTGGTTTTTCCTCAATTGAACCATGATTCAACACCAACCGGGTTTAATAAAATTAACCGACATCTCACCGATCCATTTGACATTTTTCCTCACCCATACAATCCACTTGCTTCCCAATTTTGCGATAAAAAACGATCCCCGGTATTTTTTGAACAAAAAATGGTCATATGTCAATTTTTTTCCAAAAAGTCTCGAGTTTTAGAAAAATCTTCTAAGACTAAGTCGAAGTTCCTAGAATTTATTGCGACATGATAGAACCTTCAATTTCTGAAATCGGACTTAAATTCACAATTAATTTCATTCAAGCGCGTTTTTAGCGTGACCTAAGCTACCAAGTAATTTTCAGAGATTTTTTGTGCAAATGACCCGTGGTTGATTTTCTTCGAGCCACAATAAAACCACTCAACACATTGGCGACTTTCGATGGTCGTGAAAATCTCAAGATTTCAATTATGGGCACAGGGTACCTAAAACAACAGAAAATTGGTCTAGTGCCATTTGACAAGAATTTTGCCATCGAGTGGAATCACCCTTACTTTGATCACACATCTCAATCGAATCGACCCATCCATGATCTTTGGTCGATTTTGACATTGTCATAATGACCCGTGTAGACTAGCACGATCGAGCGGTCAACTTCTAATCGAATTCTCAAGTCCATTACATTAAAATCTCTTAAGGACTTCCCCAGATAGTCTAGTTATCTCACGAGTGATCGGCTCTAAGAATAGCACTATAGACTCGTTGATGAAAGGCCCGATTTATTCAATTGAAAACAGTACTGAAAATTCAAGATGTAACACTTGGACTCTCACTGAATGGGAAATATGGGTTTCCTTTGTACACAATCAGATGCGCATAAATATTCAATTTTTGTACTCTCCTTCAATAGATCGGGCTTATTCATAAGTTCTAATTTGAGACATATTTTTAACAATTAATAACTAATTGAAAGATTGATTGTAAATGCACTTACGACACTGTCACTTAATTCAAGCCTCTCCCTAACCCAATCCATCAAGTTGAATAATCTTAGCTGAAGAATAGGTATGTGTAGGCTGAAATAAGACTACAACGAGAGCTTTAGAAGTTGACATGCGGTGATTAGGAAATTGGGGGATGCATATGGGCGTGATTTGGTGGGGACCATCGTATGTAACAAAAGGACAGGAATGGCGTTTGATGTACTCTTATTGTTTTGGGGAAATTACCTTAGAGAATTTTGGTGTTTGGTCCTAGCCAATCATGTCTTGGATTGTGTGTAAAAATGTCGGTCGTGACTTGAGAGAAGGTTCAGTTGGTGACAATACATATTCAGGAGATGGTTTCTGCTTAATTCTACTTAGAAGTATTTATTCCGTTGTTCCCAAAGCAATGTCCACCGGTTCTGGGGCAACATAGTAAGTTGTCGCACTTCAGATGCAGCACTCGGGAGCTGATTTCGCAGGGGTTTTGCCATGTCCTTTTAGATTGCGAAAGTTCATAAAAAAACATTTTTCAATCTTAGCTAACAGAAACATTTAACGATGAGGCATTTAAACAGAAAAGGAACAAAACAGAGCAAACCGCTGTTTATGCTCTGAAGGTGTTGAGTTGAACATGTGACATCTTTAATAGTGAAAAAATAATAGGGAACAAATAAGGCCACAACTGCAGACGATACCACGTCCCAAGCTTCCTAGCAATTTCTTTTAAACTGTATCTAGTGTCCTGCATTACAGTATAACTCCTACATGTGGAAAGATCTACCCAAAAGCTTCTATAGGCCGATGGCTAGGTGTGGACATACAACCAAACATCCCCTGCTCAAGATCCTGTAAGGTAGCTTTTGGCTGGTGAGATGAAACTCTGCTTCTGCCTTTTGAATTCGTTGTACCACAGAAAGAAATATTCCATGTAATCAAAATTGATGGGCGACATCTTTGCCTGGTAGGATCATCAGTTCTTAATGTCAGCATACTCGAGAAACGATGCATGACGTCGACAAATATTTCAGTACATGAAAATAGTCGGTGTTACCTGGATTAGTCCCCACATTGCCCAAAATAAGTGTGATGCCAACTTGTATCTGTTCGTCCCAATGTACAGAGCTTCGAGATCTTTATCAGACACCTATCAAGAAAGAAGCGCATTTCAACTTGAGATTGTGGTAGTGCAATGAGGGTCTGACAGGTAAACTAACCAAGGCAATTTCAAATTTTATAGCAGTGGCATTAGAATTTGGAATAACTGAGCAGGGATAGTGACTAATTTTAGTAATCAAACGTGAGGCATCAAGTTAAAAGAGTTAAATGAAAACCTACTATAGGGCTATGACAAATTGAGTACTTGAATAAGCAAGCAATAATGCCATCAACTATATACTCCATCTCACTAAAAAACATATGTACCAAGAAGAATCTCCCTCGATATCAGGAGATGGATGCTGCCCCATACCCAGAAGAATCTCCCTCAATATCAGGAGACAGATGCTGCCCCCTAGATAAACAGCATGGCAATATAGGGAAACATAGATCATCAACTTGAGAGTTGACTTGAAGCATCGGGGACGTGATATGTATACAAGACCATCTGCTTGATGACCGAGTACACAAGATCCCCCAGGCATTTCATTCATTTTATTTTTCTCGTTCTAACAAGGGATTATGCCCACAACAAGAGAACAGTTAATTCCAAATGAAGTTAATCGACATAATTCTAGATCGTCATACCAGCCCCTCTACAAATCATAAGCATGATTGCGGTTACTAGAAATAAAAAAGAATGAAATGCTTGAGTTCATCCTAAAATACCTCCTCCGGTTTGTCTGGCATCAGATAGTGCCTGAAGAAATGATATTGTTCATCTTTACTTGGTAACCTGCAAATGTGAAAGTTTGATTACCAACAAGATAAGTCACGTAACATCAACTTATACAATTGTTAGGACATGGAATGGCATAATTTGAGGAACATACAAACTGTAGTCACATTCACAGCCTGCGTATTCGTTAAAGTGATTTCTGTTATAGACGAAGCCAAATATTTTAGGGGCTTCTTTGTCTTTTCAATCAGATTTGCTTTTAAGTTAAAAGTGATCCTTTTATATTAGCGATGGCAAGACGCTAGCCGTCAAGACGCTAAAAAAGAAAATAGAGAGACAAGAAAAAGAGAGAAGAAAAAAGTGAGTTTTTTTCTTTATGAGAGTTCTCAATCTCTTTGTGCCCAAGATCATCGTTGTATTCTAACTTTTTCCAAAGTCTAGTGGATTCGCAGAGTGCCTCTGCGCAAAGACGTAGCTCGATTTTGGGTGAACTTCAATAACAAATTTTCTAGCGTGTTCTTCTGATTTTGTTCTTTTATTATTATATTTTGCCTGGTGAATTGTTTGCAAGCATTATTTTTCTAGAATCGACGTGCGATTTTGTAACAACTGGTATCAAAGCTTGAGTTGGCTAATTGAGAACATTGAGGGTTTTCCGATGACGTTCGATTGAAAGCAAATAGTATGGCAGAAGATAAAATCAAAATTGATAAGATCAATGGGCATGATTTCAAATGGTGGAAACTACAAATTGAGGTTTATCTTTATCAAAAAGATCTCTATGCACCACTTGAGGGTTGGAAACTTGAGATGATGGAAGTGGATCCAACAGTAGAAGCTAGATGGAAAATTCTTGATCAAAAGGCATTAGGTGCGATTCATCTAAGGTTGACGAAAAAGACAGGTACCACATCACGAAAAAAAAAACTGCAAAAGAAGCCATGAATATTCTAACGAATATTTATGAGAAGCCGTCCACATCAAATCAGGTATTTTTGCTGAAGAAATTGGTTAATATGAAGTTATCGATAGAGATTCTGTGGCAGAGCATATTAATAGTTTTACATAGGTCATGGGCCAATTGGAATCCGCAGGCATAAATTTAGATATGAAGCTTCAAGCTTTATTATTTTTATGTTCTCTTCCAAAAACCTACAATACCGTAGTCCAGTGAATTTCGAGCACTATGAAGGATGGTCTAACTCTTAATGATGCTGTGAGTAGTATCGTGGATGAAGAGGTGTGGAAGAAAGTCTTAGGTAGATATAATTTTTCTACATCTACATCTTCAACGGCACTCGCAGTGGAGAACCATGGAAGAAGTAAAGGTAGAGGAAAATTCAGCAGGCGTGGTAGATCACAATCAAGGGGTAAGAGACGGGTTGCAAAAGATGAGTGTTGGTTTTGTCACAAAATCGGACACTAAAAGTTTCAGTGTGAATCCTACAAAAAGAAGCAACAAGATGAGAATCAATTAGCTAATATGGTTAGTGATGAATCTTTGCTAGATAACTTGTGTTTGTCTGCATGATCTGACTTGACAATAAATAAATGTTTTATTGATTCCGGTGCTTCTTTTATTGCACCTCGCAAATAGACATATTTGATAATTATGCCAATGGAGATTTCGGACAAGTGGTTGTGGGAAACAGCCACATGTGTCCCATTGTTGGGAAAGGAACTGTGACTATGAACATCTCAAGTGGAGGACGTCTAGTTTTGCGTGAAACTAGGCATATTCCAAAATTAAAGAAAAATCTAATTTCAACTAGTAAACTTGACTAAGAAGGTTTAGTAATAACCTTTGGATGCGAAGAGTGGAAGATAACCTTATGGGCAAGAGTAGTAGCAAAGGGAAAGTGTACAAGTACGCTTTACCTTCTCCAAGGAAACAATATCAATGATATGGTTGCAACTATAATGGCTATAGGTAATTTGCCTACTCTTTGGCATTATCATTTGAGAAATCTTGGTGAAAAAGGTGTAAAGCAGTTACACTTGAGGAAATTACTTCCAGGTTTATAAAAAGTTAAGTTAGATTTTTGTGAGGGTTGCATCTATGGAAAACATAAGGCCATTAGTTTTCAATTGAATGGGCAATAAAATAAAGGTCATGAGCTAGAGTTGGTACATACTGATGTATGAGGACCTGCTCAGGAACTCTCTTATGGCAATAAGAGATATTTTGTCACCTTCATTGATGATGCGATAAGGAAGACTTGAGTCTATACTCTTTGAGAAAAGTCAGAAGTATTCGGGATATTCAAAATTTGAAAGACCACAGTAGAAAAAGAGACGGGTTATCATATTAAAGCTCTGAAGTTTAATAATGGTGGTGAATACACAAGTAAGGAATTTGCAGAATATTTGAGTCGCGAAGGGATACACTGGTTAAAGACTATTCCTAGAACTCCTAAAGAGAACAGTGTAGCTGAAAGGATGAACAGGACTATTCTAGAATGTGCGAGATGCATGAGGCTACACATAGGTCTCCCGCTACACTTATGGGCTGCCACAATTGATGCAATTGTTTATCTTATCAACAAAAGTCCATCTAGTGCATTGGATGGAGAAATACCACAAGAGTGATGGTCAAGTAAAAAGATTAATTATTCACATCTAAAGGTGTTTGGTTGTATTGCATATACTTTGATTGACAGGGAGGATAGGAAAAGGCTTGATACTAAGTCTTAGAAGTGCGTCTTTATTGGATACGGTGGTGACGAGTATGGCTACAGGCTTTGGGATTATGAGAATAACAAAGTCATCCGCAGTCACAATATGATATTCCATGAAGAAAAAATGTACGAGGATCGTCAGACAAACCAGAATATGTTGAATTAGACACAATGCCTGTGAAGATGTTTCCAATAGATCAAAGTGCACTTGAAAGAGAGGTTCAAAATGAGCCTATTATCAATGAGGAAGTAGTTCAAGAGGAACACACTAATTCAAAGCAAACTAATGAGCTTGAAGTACCTATCTTGTGGAGGTCTACACATGTGAGAAAGCCAAAGGTAATTTTTTATCTACCAGCTAATATTGTTCAGAACCATGTCTTGTATACAAATTCAGGGGAACCGGAGACTTACGATTAGGCAAAGGTAGACACGTCTCACTTGTAATGGGAGTGTGCTATGAAAGACGAGATGAGCTTATTACTTCAGAACAAAACTTGGGAGTTGACTAAGTTGCCCACAAGTAAAAAAGCTTTATTCAACAAACGGGTGTACATGATTAAAAATGAAGCATATGGTAGTATTAGATACAAGGTGAGACTTGTAGTTAAGGACTTTTATCAAAAAGAAGGGATCGACTACTCCAAGGTATTTTCCCCTGTAGTGAAAATGACATCAATTAGAGTTTTGCTGAGTATAGTTATAGTGGAGGATCTTCATCTTGAGCAATTAGACGTAAAAACAACGTTTTTACATGGTGACTTAGATGAAGAATTATACATGGCACAACCTAAGGGTTTTAAAGTCAAAGATAAGGAGCACATGGTATGTCGCTTGAAAAAAAGCTTGTATGGCTTGAAACAAGCTCCGCGACAATGATACCTAAAAGTTAATGGTTTCATGAAAGAAAAAATGATTTACACACTGTGAATCTGATCACTGTGTTTATTTTCGCAAGTATGATGATGGTGACATTATGTATCTCTCTTTATATGTTGATGACATGCTGATGGCTAGTTCTAATATGAAGAGAATCATGGATGTAAAGAAGATGTTATCATCATAGTTTGTTATGAAAGACTTGGGAGAGGACAATAATATTTTAGGCACAAAAATCATCAGGGACAGGAAAAATAAGAAATTAAGGCTGTTGCAGGAAGACTATGTGAACAAGTTGTTAAAGAGATTTAACATGGACAAGGCAAAACCGGTTACAACTCCTTTAGCAAGTCATTTCAAACTTTCCAAGGATATGTGTCAAAGCACTTAGGTTTTGAAAGATGAGATGGCTGTAGTTCCATATGTATCAGGAGTGGGGAGTTTGATGTATGACATGGTGAGCACGAGACCAGACATTGCACATACAGTGGGAGTTGTGAGTTAATATATGCAGAACCTAGGCAGAGAGCATTGGAATATAGTGAAATGAATATTGAGATATCTAGCAAGTACTTCCAATTACTCACTTTGTTATGATGGTACATTTCTAGAGTTGTGGGGTTATGTAAATGTAGATCATTCGGGTGATCGAGATAGTGATAAGAGTACCACTGGATATGTCTTTACAGTTGTAGGTACAACAGTGAATTGGGTATCTCAACTATAAAAAGCAATGGCTTTATCAACGACAGAGGCAGATGTGGCGATTACAGAAGCCTCCAAGGAAATCATATGGTTACAAGATTATATGGAGGAGCTACATCGAAAATAGTCAATCAATACACTGTGGAGTAATAGTCAAAGTGCAGTACACTTAGCAAAAAATGCAGCTTATCACTTAAGGACTAGACATATCAAGAAGCATTATCACTTTATCATATCAACATTAAAAGATAATGAGTTAAAGCTATAGAAGATTGATGGCTCAAAGAGTCCAACTAACATGTTGACCAAGGTAGTATATAGAGAGAAGCATATTTTATGTACTACTACCATTGGTATTACTCCATGTTGATTGATGAGGAGTATTGCAGAGGTACAAGTTTTTCAACTACTATTTTTTGAAGAAGATGGATGCAAAGTTGCTTGGTGCTTGGGTATATTTGTCCTCAAGTGGGAGATTGTTATAGATGAAGCCAAATATTTTAGAGATTGTTTTGTCTTTTCTATCAGATTTGCTTTTAAGTTAAAAGTGATACTTTTATATTAGCGATGGCAAAACGCTAGCCATCAAGACACTGAAAAGGAAAATAAAGAGACATGAAAAAGAAAGAAGAAAAAAGTGAGTTTTTTTTCTTTATGAGAGTTCTCAATCTCTTTGTGCCCTGATCTTAAGAGAAGATCATCGTTTTATTCCAACTTTTTTTCCGAAGTCTAGTGGATTCGCAGAGTGCCTCTACACGGAGACATAGCCCAGGTTTAGGTGAACTTCGATAACAAATTTTATGGTGTGTTCTTCTGATTCTGGTCATTTAATATTATATTCTACCTAGTGAATTGTTTGCAAGCATTATTTTTCTGAAATCAACGTGCGATTTCATAACAATTTCCCATGTCAAACCGTCTGTAGTTATATGACCCACACTCAAAATAAATGAAGTAGAGTTTCCCTGAAAAGTGAACAGAAGTAAGCAAAAAAGTTAATACAATGTACAAAAAGAAGGAAAAGTATGTAAGAGAGTACAAGCCATCAGCAAGCATGCAACGCATGTGTCTCAATGTGACCAGTCCACTTGGGCATGCTAATTGGTCACGGAGTTAGAGTTAGATCAAGAGAACATGAAGCAAACAAAAGATAATCTGAAATAGGAGGAAAAACAAATTGCTTTTGAAAATGACTGTTTGGTTCATGCCAGTCAAAAACAAAGATGAAAGAATGAAACATACAATTTATCACCCTTTGAAACAATGTATACCTTCCTCACCATTGAGCATTATATTGCCACAAAGCAAGTCATTGTGAGCAAACACTGCAGGAGCATTAAGAAGGCCAGTTAATTCCTGTTTCCACCATCAGCAGCAAATTTCATCACATAAGAGCACAAGAGTGTGTTATACATTATATACTAATCAATCTAGAGAAAGTGAATTAACACTTATAAACACTGCAGGGAATACTAATTTTGCTCTTAATAGCAATTGTCCCCAAAAAGCATAACAAAGACAATATATTCTTAGAAACTCGTGAGACAATTCTGCAGCATTAGAGTACCTCAAATCTAGCAGAAACTGACATATAGCAAGATAGATAGTAATCCCGCTTTTCGACATCATCCTTCCAAGAAATCCAATTAGATTGTTCAATTTAACTGACGTGTGTTGACATCTAAATTTTTGCGATACGGTTATTTATTTATTGCATAGAAAATTATGGGTTAATTTTATCCCTAAATATATATATATATATATATATTAATTGCATATCATATTAATCTGGGTGCATTTGTTTTTAATTTGTATTTGTGCATTTATTTATTAGACCGGTGGTGGATGGGTTTGAATTAATGTTTCGAGCTCTAGTTACGCCCTCCACATGGCACCTTGTGAGTGGCCGGGGACCACGCCGACGTGGAGGTCCCGGACCACCCAATATATATATATATATATATATATATATATATATATATATATATATATATTATTTATGCATTTGTTTTAAAAGGAAGCCGGCGATCGGGGCTGCAGATGTGGGGTAGCGAATGTCGGGAAGACGATGAACAGTAAATGTCCAATCACTTCCCCCCTTCTGCTCTTCTACTTTTACGTTTCCCTTTTCACTTTCCTTCACCTTTTTTCTTGAGAAAATATTGGGTGGTCCGGGACCTCCACGTCAGCGTGGTCCTCGGCCACTCACGAGGTGCCATGTGGAGGGGTGGGCCCCACTTGGTGTCCTCTTCGCTTTTTCTCTTGCTCCTCGACGCAGCGCTCCTCTCTCTCATCTCTCTCTCTCCCAAATAACTCTCGGCTGATGGCTCGGCTCGGCTCGGCTCAGTTGGCAGAAGAAAGCACGGGTCAATGGATAATAAATGCGCAGCCCTCCCGCTTAAAATTTCTCTCTCCTCACTTGAATATTTTCTCGGCTCTCTCTCTCCTCGCGGACGAGCTGCACTACCTATGTTTCCTTCTCGGCATATCCCACCCCCTCCGCCTCCGCCTCCCTAAAAAGCCTCGCCGGTCCGTCGCCTCCTCCAAGAGCCCCGCCAATCACAGCTGGTTCCCGATCCCCTTCGCTTCCGACTGTTTCCAACGCCGAGATTGAGCGTAAGGTTTGTGCTCGCCTGGGTCTCTAGGCAACTTCTGAGCCTCCGTCTGATTGCCTCCCTCCGGCGAACCCGTCATCAACTCCGACTCCGAGCCGCCATCGCCACCGCCAATGGCGTCCTCCGTCTCTGGCATCTACTCATCCTGCCCCTCCCTCAGGCCAAAGACACCGCCAGCCTCCGCCGCGAAGTCGTCGGCCTTCGGCAGGAGGGAGGCGGCCTCGGTCTCGTTCCCGAGTGGCGCCAGGCTCCCCGCCGTCGACCGGGTGCTGTCCCTGTCCGACGAACTCCCTCTCTCTCTCCACCCTCCCCCTTTCCGATTGGCGAACCACCGCGAGCAGCCGACGAACCAAGAAGCGAACCTAATATTTTCTCCCTTCTCCAACGCTCGATGCCCTCTCTGCCCTCTACCTCGACGCTCGACGGCCGATTTAGCTCGCCTCTCCCACGACCTCCACGCTTTTGGCGGTTCTTCCCTCGCGGTTCGGTGAGGTCTTGGGTATGCCCTCGTGCTGCGTCTCTTCTTCCTTGCTCATCAACACTGGACTACCTCTCTCCCTCTGAGTGTGTCTCTCTGTGCATTCTTTCATCCATGAGGCAAGCATTTCGACTAGGGTTCAAGGGTTTCGCCACCCCCTTCTTTGAGGTTCGTCCGGGTACCTCTCATTTTTGCGTGAACCCAGCGTGAATTTTATGGTCTTTCTTTCCATATGACTACCCTTTTTCACTTCGATCGGTCCTTTAGCAAAAGCGACTGCTAAGCGACAATGCGACGGCAGTTTCGAATCCTGGGTTTCGCTCTGTGATGCTAAGCGTTGCTTTGGTTCCCTAAAAAGTTGCTGACTTTTTTGCATGTTGTAGCTTCTTGGTTGCTCCGAGATTTTGGGTTGGTTGTTCTATCGTCTTGCTCGGAGCAAGCGAAATGTTGTCCAAAAGGGGCGTGTCGAATTCGTCGACACTTGAGTCGGCGGCGATTTCTGAGGACAGGGAAGAAATCGAAAGGATTGGTGGCTTCAGTTCCTAGTTCTACCAAAAGTCATGTCAAGGTATTGTCTTTTAATCGAACCTATCGTTCCACTTGTGTTTTGGGGACTTAGCCATTCAGCGACTTAGCCATTCAGCATTCATTTTTTCTGCAAAAAAATTCTGGTGCAAGCATTGGTGAAGTCATGTCGCCTAAAAATAACCCGGCCAAAATTGAGGCAATGACATTTCACGAATTGAGAGCTACATTGATGTGGGGATGAATTGTTTTAGTTGCAAGCGTGTGATAGTCGTTATAGCGTTTCCTGTGCAACCTTTACAGTAAGCAAAAATCAAGTTTTTCTATTTGATGCTTGCAAGGGAGATTATTGAGCAGGGAAGTGAATATTACTGATGGAAAACCATGAGGTCTTTGAGAATTTGCCTTCAACAAAGAGCAATTTGTTTATGAAAATGAAATTTTTGCATCACGCTTTTTCTCAAAATGATAATGAAACCTGTAAGTCCTTTTTGTATTTCTATGGTTGTTTCGAGGCTTGTAAATTGTTATTGTAAAGCATGTGGGAAGAGTACACGGAATGACTGGGTTGAAGGACTAGCTCCCTATCTCCTGTTGCAGTTCAGAGGCATTCTGATTTGTTACCGCGAGTGCATTTGACCCCAATGAATTGTCATATTTTGACCAAGAATGTCGAAGCCTGTATAGATATTCTGATGTTTTAATCTAGTTAATTGATATAATAATATGCTTGTAGTAGGGTTAGTCCATTTGCTTTGTGTATATTCGAATGAAATGCTTCTCATCTTAAGTAAAGATCACAACCAATGATCAGTTAAGTTGCTTATGAGATATAATTAGCATCTCAAGTGATGTTGGATGAATAATAAAATCGGCATGAGTTGCACTTTGTATGTCAGAAACGCAAAAGTACTACCTTCTCTCTATATTAATTTGTGTAAGGTGGATACCGTGCCTTCTGGTTTTCTCCTACATTTGGCTTTTTTGGATTATTATTTTTGAGGTTATTACTAGTATTTTTTTTTTTTGTGCAAATAAAGCCCCTTTCAGTTACATATGGCTTGGGCATATCAGATCATGATTCTGAGGGATAGCTTGTCACTGCAGAGTTTGATTCATTCTATCTCTTGAGCGGTTACTTTCCTAATTCTGGTGATGGCCTGAGAAGACTGGTATCAATCTATTTCATTGGTTTACTCTGTTACACACTTTCAAGTATGATTCATTAATTATGTTGCTTATTTATGTCAGATGTATAGGATTTCACAGTGGGATCCATCTCTTGGTAACTACATAAAGTATGTTCAGCACTATGTAACCCTTTTGTTTTTTGATAAAGCTATTTAGACTTTTGTTCAGGAGTCATTATTCACCATATCATGGATCAATTCTACAACCTATGAACGTTTTCTAATAGACTACTATTTTTATTCTGTTGCAATATTGTTTCATCTCTTACTCAAATTTGTGCTTGCTGTTGGCAATACAGGAACTTGAAAAGTTGAAGCCTGTGATTTTGACTGGCGATCTGAATTGTGCCCATCAGGAAATAGACATTCATGATCCTGCGGTAAGGGAAACAATCAATGTGCCTTTTCTTCCTTTGATTGACTAGGTGCATTAATAATTTGCATGAGCTTTTTAACTGTCACAGGACAATGTCCTGGCCACACCATATGCCCCCCACCCCACTTAAAAGAGGGGAAAAACCCCAAAACAGAGGACTGTAATCGGGCTTTTCCTCCATACAACTGAATTTTGTTTTGGGTTTTTGTTGGGGGTGTTTGGGGTTTTGTGTTGGGGTTGATAAAAATCACAGTTTAGGCTGTTTGGCATCCCAAAACAGAAGTTCTTAATACATCTAATGTTTCTTATTTCTGTCATTAATTTGATTGTCATGAGACTCCAGGGAAATAAAAGAAGTGCTGGATTTACAATTGAAGAAAGGGTATCTTTTGAGACCAACTTCCTGTCAAGGGGCTTTGTTGATACCTTTAGAAGACAGTATCCTCATGCTGTTGGTTATACTTATTGGGGTTATCAGCATGGTGGGAGGAAGACAAATAAAGGTATACATAGATCTACTTGATGGAACATTATATATCTAATGTTACACTTCTCTCCTGTAATGGTGATAATATGAGCAATGACAAGCTTTTGTTTTTTGTTGAGTCATTATGCATATCGTTGTCTTATCAGATGAAGCATATGGAAATAGGTATTATCACCTGTTAACTATCCTCTTGCAATCTACGGGGGTGGCGGCTCGATTATTTTCTCATTTTCAGAATCTATAGCAGACAAAGTTCATGACTCGTACATCCTTCCCGATATCACCGATAGTGATCATAGTCCTATTGGCCTGATTCTCCAGCTTTAGTTATGTCATCTCTTTTGGGATCTTGGTGAATGGACTGCGAAGGTAGTCCGGCAGCATCATCCTAGATGTTGTTTGCTAAAAAGTATTGAGTTTTATTGTCATTGTCATTCATGTTGAAGCCACTAGCAAGGGAAAGTTTTTTTGATGAAATTTGCTTAGCAAAAGGGGGCAAAGAAAAGAAGGAAGAGATGAAGGGGCTGACTGTATTTACTTTGTCTGGGCCCTGTGGAGTGATCTGGGTTTTTCTAGATTATTTTACAAGGCATCTTTTGGAGGAAGAGTTATGATGGAACATTGAAATCACTTTCGAAAAAATCTGTGCAAGTTTTTGAACATACATTCTGATGCTGAAGCCGGCAAGGGGAAAAATGCTGAAATGCTGAAATGCTGAGTGCAAGTTGTAGGTACAACCGTTCTGGTTCGCAATTCAATCTGATTATCTGGTGGATGTTTTTTTTTTTTAATTTAAAAGTTAGTCTGGAAAGACAGTTGTCTACAACCATCTGCTGCTCGCCTTTTAAGGAGTAAGGCTGGGCGTACAATGACTTATCATGGATCCTTGCTTGCGTCTTGTTGTTAGAGAACCTCAAAGGAGCACATATCAGCAATGTCATTTTTGGCTCTTGAATTTTGTACATGAACGTGGTAGACCTGAAGATGATGATGTTCCCATAATTAGGTGTGAAAATGTCGGGAATGTTTTAGACAAATGTAATTAGCAAGTTTCATTATTTTATGGAATCCTCCAGCTGCTCAAGTGTATTCTTGTTTGCTTGATTCCTTGACAACTACGAAGGCTCCTAGAATTTGTCTTTGCATGATAAGGGAAATTTGCTTGGAATTGTTATGTTGGTTATACCAGAAGTCCCAAGAAACTTCACAAAGGTCGAGGATAAAGCCTGAACTGCTAATTATTATCATCGTCTATCGACATGTTTTTGCCATCTTTAAACTTTTATCTATATCAATGAACTGCAATTGCTTCTTCATAAATCCCGAACTGCTTATTATTGCTTCTTTCTTAGTTATTCATGCTCATAACATGAACTTATCATGCCCACTGACTTCATAAACCAAGTGAGAAGACAGAGGCTGAAGCTCAAAGGGAACAGTAACATCAAGAAATGAATCTACCTCGTGCGTTTAATTGGCACGCCTGTTCCTCACACCAAATCAAACATTGGGATGTCAACATGTAAACTTAATTACATCATTCCGAATTCTGTGAACACGTCTTATACATACTCATCGAACTTTGAGTGATGTTTGGTGGAATTAGAATTACTTATTGCCTACAGTTAGAATTACTAAAGATCGTGAACCAACAAAGAAACTCGACTACCCAGACAAACTGGTAACTTCATAAGCCTAGTTCCTGACAATAGTCTTGATCTCGATTAGTTTACACGCGTGTGATGGGAATATGATCGGACTACCTTCAATTTTTTAGCTAAAATCTATCGGTGCCCCAGTCAAAATGCCTACCGAAGGGTCACTTTCTTTTTCCCAACTTATGGTTTTGTCAACAAAATAAATTTCAGGCGTAGATACATGTATGACAAAGGAACAATTGTCTTGTTTTTAACATAAAAATAAACTTCAAGGGCTAAAACTTTTGGGATGAAGAACCAACGCAGAGAAATAAATTAATAGAGCGAATTGGGAAAAGCTGCTTTACTATGGAGGCATGTCATTTGAGAGTCTCATCTGGATATGAGCTCCAATCAGAGGTTCTATATTACTGTCCAAAACAGAATACAGGTCAGGCATTTCAACACCACTTCTTACATCTTTCACATGCTTGCGAGGGTAAAGAACATATCTTCAGACCTTGTCTCGCCATACATCGAACACATTTTCTTTCTTGAAGCCATTTATGCCTGGAACTCCTACATCTCTGGCTGCGATAAGAAGTTTAGCCTTCAACCGGTTGAGGGCCTTAATCTTATTTGCAAAAATGCTCCTTTCACCTGGGATAAAAATTTTGAGATCTTATTTCTCAATCACAAAATGTCGTACTAGACAGGCAATCATGAACGTGTGTTGAGGAACAGGCATTTGCTTCTTTGTAAAGTCAAAACCAGATTGTGGAAACCATTGGTAAACAAATTTGAGTTGGAAGGTCAACCCTAACAAATAAGGGAATAGACAACTCATTACCCAAAGATTGGACGACAAAACCAGTAGGAACATGCTGAATAACAACTCCAGACCGGCCTTCAATGATTTTTACTTCTGGCGATGACGATGGGCACGAGATTAGCAAATCCTCCTCACTAATTTTTAGGTCAGGGGCCGAATCACGGAACAGAGGAATTATATCGACAGCTGCTAGGCTAACCTGCAAATTTTGAGTACTAAAATGAGGAACTGACAGGAATTTAGGGGCCAATGATGTAGCAGAACAGAAACACATTACACAGAAAAGGCTTTTCTCGACCTTCAATTCACTTGTATAAGAAGCAGATAAACTATAAAAAGAAACAACTTGAATGGTAGGATCCCATGAAATGCAACAATTCCCTTGGCTATGTTTTTGAGTGAACTAAATCAACCTTAAGCTCATGTGCAAAATTAATCCACACACCATTTGAAGTTGCATATCTTATATTTTTTAGCCAATGTTAGACTCTATGGTACATGTAGACATCTAGGTGCCACACAAATATCTAAGTGTGTAATTAAGATAAGATCAAGAAAGAATTTACCCAAATATATACAATAAGGTGCCATGAGTACGAGTTCATATTTAGCTGCTTTGATTTCAAGAAAGAGCCACATAAACAATCAATCTTTCAATTCCAATGTGTTTTTCCTTGCACACGGTCATTCACATGTTGTCATGTCTTTAATACACTTTAAATTGTTTCTTGATATTAATGATGCACTAACAAGATGCCACTTTTGCCTTCTGAATCTCCGGAAAGAGAAGAAACAAATCATTCAGAGCTCATTGTTAAAAAGAAGTCAAAAACCAATAGCAATATACAAAAGTCAATGTTTCATCAAAACAAAAATGATAATTGTAAACCTACCTCATCAATTGTTGATCCAGTTTCTGAACCACTTATCATTCAATGAACACCCCTCTCCCCTTGAAGAAAACCATATGCATAATCAAATTCAAATTCAACCGTTTCAGAAGTGATTCCACCATTTGTTGCCCGACGCTTCTTTACAATCCTCCCTCAATAACCTTGCTTCTCAGCCCATTTTTGGTACATTCTCAGTAGTTTTTCAGCCCATAACTGGATTAGCAAATGCATGAGAGACAGAGAGATTGGAACCAGCAGAGGCTTAAGCCCAAAAAGATTTTTTTTTTTTGGTCAACAAAACTGAGTGAACTTCATTGAATTAGCTAATGGAAAAGGAATATATCCCCATTATAGATGAATATTACAGTCTGCTATTTTCCAAGATTTCATCTTTCATATGCAAATAGATTGGCAACTTATCATTCCCTGTCCTAGTTCATACTGATGTCAAAATGAAGTATCCTCATAGTGGAGAATAATATCGAACCACCACTATCCATACTGATCAAATTCTCACTTTTCTTTTTTCTCATTATTCTTTTGATAGCCACCACATTATCACGTAATGTTTACTTCTGAGTTGGAATTCAGGGGAGGGACATGCAAAATACCTCCCATAGGAAGAAGGATACTAGACAATAAATTAAATATCCACTAAACCCTGGAGAAATCCCACAATTGATTTTCAAGACATTAAGTCATCAAGCAAAGAGATTCGTAAATAAGAAGTAACTGAAATGGTGATGCGCACAAGCATACACATATACTAACAAGATTCCACTAATAATGTCCCACCCTTATATGTACATATATATGCAGTTTTTTTCATTCTCAAGTTCTTTGAAACTCCTATATTTTGGCGTAAGTATTATAAAGAAGCAAAAACCAGAGACTCTGCATCCATTCTACATCAATGTATATTACAACGGAAGAGTGTGATATAAACATCATCTCTTTGCACATGCATAATTATTCTAGAAATGAAGTTAGATAATCAAACCTCATGGTAATTGCCATTGGATTCAACTTTGATGACCATCGACGCTCCATTCACATCATATGGTCCCTTAAGAAGCTTTAACATCTCATAACAGTCCAAAAACTTACTCATATCCAAAGACAAAGTGTATGCCTGCTCAAAAAGAGCATAATTAATAGCATCCATCTCCACCAGTTGAGTTATCAGCTTTGCTTCTTCCGCCTGCAAATTTCAGTAGATAAAAGTCAACTAAAGCCAGCAATTGCACTTCCTTTAATTGATACAATTAAACTAGATATGACAGTCATTGACATATTAAGAATCAAGTTAATCTCGGAAGAAGAGTCAAGACAAGCTTATAATGGGCAAACCATTGACCCAACAATTGCCCAACTTAATCCAAACCTAATGGGTGGAAAAGCTTATTCTGTGAGATGAATATGGCATTCCACACCACCTTGTAAGTTAAATCCCTCAGGGCATCGACTGCTCTGGCCATGTCTGCCAACTTCACAAGAACATCATAGGATTTAGCAGGATCATCCCAAAGGTTGTAATCTCGAATCAGTCCATCAAGCTTAATCCATTTAGCTTCTTCAATTTGCAGTGCAGTAGGAGCCATCTTCTCAGTGCGTTGAACTGCATCTTCAATCTTCCTTTTTAGTGAAAACAACCTTGGAGAAAAAGAAATGCAAATTTTACATAAAAGCTAAACTGCAAAGATTTTTACCCCACCAACATCCCAGAAACACTTTTGCTTACATTTCTCAGAATTCGTGTCAGATTGTACAAGAAAATTAAACTTGACTTCAAGTCCTCTTACAGGAGTCACATTTTGCAAAACTCACCTATTTCCAACATGTTTGACATAACTTCCTTGCAACGGCAACCATAGATATCAAATGAATCGCTGGTTCGAAATTCCGAAGAGCAAACTCTGAAACCAAGCATATTTGGAACACCGAGGAACAAGAAATGAAGAATCTTTCCACTAGGGTGATAACTTAAAAAGCAAGAACCACTTACACATGGGAGTTCACCTAATATGAAGCAAGAGGCCTCATGAGAAAGATTCAGGCCCAAAAGATACTGACTTCAAAATTTTACACAAAAGATATGATTGTATGACCAATAAAATCCGGAAAAGTTCACTCTTTCTTTTTCATTTTACCACAAACCGGTCTGGATTTCTTCGCAAGCAGCTAAAACAACATGTCAAAGAACTTCTCAAAAAAGCAAGAACCATCTATCATCTTGTGCATTTGCAAATGAACCGAGCACTCCATCTTAATCTAACCAAAAGAAGAACTACCCACATGAAAGCATTCAAGAAAGACAACATAATGGAATTAGGCGAGGGAGACGGACCGAATTCTCGGTAAACCTTGCTTTTGCCGTCGACAGAGCTACAAGCCCGGACCATACAGCGCAAGACCGTGGACTTGTGTGGCTGTGGAGCTCGCCATCTTGACCCGAACGAAGCACATTCTCAAGACCTTGCTCTTTGTTGAAGGCAAATTCTCAAAGACCTCATGGTTTTCCATCAGTAATATTCACTTCCCTGCTCAATAATCTCCCTTGCAAGCATCAAATAGAAAAACTTGATTTTTGCTTACTGTAAAGGTTGCATAGGAAACGCTATAACGACTATCACACGCTTGCAACTAAAAAAATTCATCCCCACCTCAATGTAGCTCTCAATTCGTGAAATGTCATTGCCTCAATTTTGGCCGGGTTATTTTTAGGCGACACGACTTCACCAATGCTTGCACCAGAATTTTTTTGCACAAAAAATGAATGCTGAATGGCCAAGTCCCTAAAACACAGGTGGAACAATAGGTTCGATTAAAAGACAATACCTTGACATGACTTTTGGTAGAACTAGGAACTGAAGCCACCAATCCTTTTGATTTCTTCCCTATCCTCAGAAATCGCTGCCGACTCAGGTGTCGACGAATTCGACATGCCCCTTTTGGACAACATTTCGCTCGCTCCGAGCAAGACGATAGAACGACCGACCCAAAATCTCGGAGCAACCAAGAAGCTACAACATGCGAAAAAGTCAGCAACTTTTTAAGGAACCAAAGCAACGCTTAGCATCACAGAGCGAAACCTAGGATTCGAAACTTGCCGTCGCATTGTCGCTTAGTAGTCGCTTTTGCTGAAGGACCGATCGAAGTGAAAAGGGTAGTCATATGGAAAGAAAGACTATAAAATTCACGCTGGGTTCACGCAAAATGAGAGGTACCCAGACGAACCTCAAAGAAGGGGGTGGCAAAACCCCTGAACCCTAGTCGAAATGCTTGCCTCATGGATGAAAGAATGCACAGAGAGACACACTCGAGAGAGAGTAGTCCGGTGTTGATGAGCAAGGAAGAAGAGACGCAGCACGAGGGCATACCCAAGACCTCACCGAACCGCGAGGGAAGAACCGCCAAAAGCGTGGAGGTCGTGGGAGAGGCGAGCTAAATCGGCCGTCGAGCGTCAGGGTAGAGGGTAGAGAGGGCATCAAGCGTCGGAGAAGGGAGAAAATATTAGGTTCGCTTCCTGGTTCGTCGGCTGCTCGCGGTGGTTCGCCAATCGGAAAGGGGGAGGGTGGAGAGAGAGAGGGAGTTCGTCGGACAGGGACAGCACCCGGTCGACGGCGGGGAGCCTAGCGCCGCTCGAGAACAAGACCGAGGCCGCCTCCCTCCTGCCGAAGGCCGACGACTTCGCGGCGGAGGCTGGCGGTGTCTTCGGCCTGAGGGAGGGGTAGGATGACTAGATGCCAGAGACGGAGGACGCCATCGGCGGCGGCGATGGCGGCTCGGAGTCGGAGTTGATGACGGATTCGCCGGAGGGAGGCAATCAGACGGAGGCTCAGAAGTTGCCTAGAGTCCCAGGCGAGCACAAACCTTACGCTCAATCTCGACGATGGAAACAGTCGGAAGCGAAGGGGATCGGGAACCAGCTGTGATTGGCAGGGCTCTTGGAGGAGGCGACGGACCGGCGAGGCTTTTTGGGGAGGCGGAGGCGGAGGGGGTGGGATATGCTTTGAGAAGGAAACAGAGAGGTAGTGCAGCTCGTCCGCGAGGAGAGAGAGCCCAGAAAATATTCAAGTGAGGAGAGAGAAATTTTAAGCGGGAGGGCTGCACATTTATTATCCATTGACCCGTGCTTTCTTCTGCCAACTAAGCCGAGCCGAGCTGAGCCATCAGCCGAGAGTTATTTGGGAGAGAGAGAGAGGAGAGAGAGGAGAGCTGCGTCGAGGAGCAAGAGAAAAAGCGAAGAGGACACCAAGTGGGGCCTAGCCCTCCACATGGCACCTCATGAGTGGCCAGGGACCACGCTGACGTGGAGGTCCTAGACCACCCAATATTTTCTCAAGAAAAAAGGTTAATGAAAGTGAAAAGGGAAACGTAAAAGTAGAAGCAGCATAAGGGGGGAAGTGATTGGACATTTACTGTTCATGTCTTCCCGACATTCGCTACCCCACATCCGCAGCCCCGATCGCCGGCTTCCTTTTACCCGCGCTATGCTCGCACCGCCGGTCTCCACCAGCCATCGTTGCGCCGACCCACAACGACCCAAGCGCTGACCAGTAGCCCACCGCGCCCGCCGTCGGTCCCTTCCTGCACCTCAACCTACCTGCTCCACCGCGCCAACGCCAGCACCCCTCGACAGTAAATCTTGCGCCTGCGCCTGCACCTCCACGTTTCCATGGCTGAAGCCCACCGCGATTGCACCAGCAATCGCCGCTCAACTCCTTGCGGCGACCAGAGCCCGAGTCTAACTGCTCTGCCACCACCGCTCCAAGGCCCTATTCATCTTCCATCGCAAGATTTGCGACGTGTGTCGCTACTACTCTCGACCACCGCCGTTCCAGGCCTGCCTCTACTTCGCCTCTAGTCCGACATTCCTATTGCGATCCCGCCAATAGCTGCGACACCTGACACCGTTACCCCAAAAACCAACGATTGACATCCTTGGTCAACCTGAAGCCTTGCTGCCCGGAGCCGAAGCTCTGCAACCTACCTCCGTCCAACCTCATCGTCGCCGTTCACTAGCCGTGCCAAACGCCGCACCGCCGCCAATCCCCTTGCCGGAGCTCCAACTCTAGCCACCCTCCATCCGACGCCGACCACCGCTGCTTCTCCCCTCCAAAATCCCTTAGGCGGTTTATTTATTTTTTTTACTTTTTACTTTTGTTATATTTTTCATTTATAATATCTTACTTTATTTTATTTATCATTGTACAGTTTGAATATTGAGAGGTGATTTTCAGTTTATGGATATTGTAGACATTAACCTCAAGGGTTTTACCCAAAATTATTATAATTATTAATTTGATCCGTAAGATGTCGGATTATTCTTGTAATTATATTAATTTTTGGGATTTGTTGATAGTATTTTAATTGTTAAATCATTATAATTATTAATTTGATCTGTAAGACTTCGGATCAGATTTTATTATTTTGAACTCTATGCCGTGATGTTTAGGGTTAAAGTAATTGTTAATTTAACCACGTGAGACGGCAGTTATTTTTCGATTATTTTAATCTTTAATTTGTTGAATATCTTTATTGTTTAGATATAATATTTATTTGATAATTATTTGTCTCGGAAAAACACTAAAAAAATAAAATATAAAAAAAAAAAATCAAAATCTTGCATCAAAGCATTTAGGTTTAATAAATTAGACATGTAGGATTAGGTTTATGAAATTTTCATCATCTAGTGATTGTTACTAGGTTCATTTAGTTAGAAATTGTTCATCATTGGAATTAGGTCATTTGATTAATTTAGATTGCATATTTAATTGTTTCATTTCTTTAATTTCGAATTTCATGGAAAATACAAAAGAAATTTAGAATAAATTCATTTCATGTTTTAGGATAGGCCGCATGTTTATTTATTTCATATAGTTTAGGTCATGTGGTCATATCATTTCATGTTAGATTAGTGACCTGCATTGCATAAATCATGATTTTCATTAAATAAGTGAAAACAAAAATTGAGTGATTGCATGTTAATTATAAATAATATCTAGAACAGTCGATTTGAATTCTAATCTAACATTGCAGATACTTTCGTTACTTTGAGGTAAATCTTGCAATTTATTTATTGCTTTACTTGGTGTTAAATTAGTGGTTTGAGCACCCGCATGATCACCTCACATGTTAGGGAAATAGATTTAAAATTAATCTAAGCTGCCTGCAAAAACATTTTGAAAATTAAAAAGAAATTGTACCGAAAGGACATTAGAGAAATCTAGTGTAACTAAATCCCTGTACCCTTAGTCTCTAGTTTGCCGGAGTAAAATAATTATCACATTATTTTACTTAGGTATCTAATTGACCTACCATAAACTGATTGGTGACGACTCCTAGTTAATAATCTTTTCCATGCTAAATACTTAAACCCCGAAATTTAGGTTGCGACAACGTGCAATGAAAAAAGTTAATCTACATGTGCACTATCAGAAAATAATTACTACTCTAGGTGTCCACACTGCACGGTATCTTGTGAAAGCAAGTGAGAAACCCACGACAAAGACCTCTCAGCAAGTTGTACATCGTACAGGATTAAGCAATAGGTAATTTCAGGCATACTTCTTGCCATACCATATAGACAATTTAAAAAGAGCTTGAATGAAAATTGATGTAGTAGTTATCCCACAGCATATACCATATAAGAGTAAGGACATCAGAAAAAATGTTTAAAGGAGAAATTTACCTTTAGCTCAAGTTCATCATGAATTAACTTTAAAAAGATATTGGGTGTGTTTGGGAGAAGCTTTTTCAAGTGGCTTTGGGCATCAAAAGCCCCTCGGCCAAAATGAAAGTGTTTTGAGTGTTTGAAGAATGCTGAGCTATTGCACCGGTGATTTCGTCATCATTATGTGGAAGGTGCCACTGCGTGCCACCTACGCAAATGCTTTCATTGAAATTTGAGATCCAGCAAGACTTGAGTTGCTTTTCCATTAAATAAATGGAATCGTCGGGAAACGTAATGGAAAGGTGAAGGGAAGCGAGCAAGACACCATGAATTTGCTCCAATAAGATGCAAGAAACTTCCGGCGAGTTTTCGAGTGAGCTTCCTTGAAACCCTCATCACCTCCATGATGTGCTCACATTATTCGGTTTTATGGATGTGGGGACCCGAATGTTATTATAATCTCAGACGTTCAAGAATGTACGAATGCTGTGGACCTTCCATGGGTTGTGCTCTTTGGGTGGATTTGAAATTAGAATATGAAAGAAAATCAAAGATATATGCACATCTTTTTAATAAAAAACATGTCCGTTTTGACTAAAGTGATGGAATAATATTTGAAAGATATCTGGCTAGTCAAACTATATAGAAGGTGACACAAAGGTTAAATATATTTTGGGCGACGTATTAATTACATCAACATAGATTGCAAGTTCAATCACTTTTAAGAGTTTGCATAGTTGGTTGAAAAGTCAGATATTTTCATATCAAAACTGCTCTAAATCGAAAAGTGGTGTTTAAAGGACCTTCAAGTAATCAAGCAGTCGACCTTTTTGCCCAATCATTTTATATAAGCAATTGGCCTATTTTATCCCCTCTCTCCCTCTCTACCCATTTGATTCTCTAGAGCTAGTTTCTGCTCGATCAAATTTCAATTTTCCTGGATGATGTGAGATTGGATACCGTGGAACAAGAAATCATTATTTAATTAAGAGTTTTGCTAACATAACATTATTTAGGTTAGGGTGAGAATAACAATGAGCCCCAAATTCTTGAATGAAATGAACCCCATAATAATTTATAATTATTTGTTATTTGGCTTTTTGTAATCCAGAATAAATTCTTATTCTCATAGTAGATTAAAGACTGTCGCCCAATCATTTCTTTCTAATTATAACTTCCGTGTTAACCGGAGTCCTTTCTAACATTTTTTTAAGGTTGAAGCTTTTCTTTAAAACTACGGGCATTGTTCTTTTTAATCACTAGCTCCAACTACAAGAAGCTTTGGAGAGCTTTCCTCCTCAATTGTTTATTTTCATTGTCCTTTATAATGTTAGAGAGATAATTATTAAATTATAATGCCATTAACTGTCAATGATGGTATGTGAGTTCCCTTTAATTAGGCCAGAAGAAAAGGTTATTCTCATGTGATTTTAGTAATTTCCCACTTATGAAGATGGTCATCTAGAGACGATTATTTAAGAGATTCATTTTGGTTAGTGAGATAGGTTTTTCATTACTCTTATTAACAAACACAAATAGGGTATAAAGAAATTAATGAAATGACTAATGCAACAGTTGAGAGGGGGGCGAATCGATTGTTTTTAAGAATATTGGAAATTGTTCGTGGAAAACGTGTACAATAGTATACTAGTGTAGGAGGGTGAATTGGTTATTTTAAGAAAATTGATTTTTTTTTCAAGAAGAACATGTATCATGTATTCCTATAGGAGGAAAACTATCATGCAGATGCAGTACCTTGTATCCAAATGATGCTATTCCTACATAAAGTTGAGTGGGTGATTCTACAAAACATGAGTACCTTTTACAACACTATCACTCACTCACTTCCTAGATTACAAAAGCACATACTTCTACAAAGAAATATGATCAGAATTACCCAACTTCTAGATACAATAGCATATAGACTAAGACTGCGTTTGGCAGTCAAGATAAATTTAAGGTTATGATAAAATTTATCATATCCTGTTTTTAGTGCCTACTTAAGACAATATAAAATCGTATATGAGGGGGATATAAATTGGATAAAATTATTTCGTGGGGAGATAAGATAAAGATGGATATGATTTTTAACATTTATAATATGAAAGTTATTTTTCTAGAATAACAGACTTCTTAAATTAACAAAATTTAATTTATATTTCAATTATTAATATTTGAATTCTTATATAAGAAATTCACAATAACAAATAATAAAAAATTATTTATTTAAGTTTAATCTTATTTTTATTTATATATTCAAATTTAATTCTATTTTATAATAAAAATTCAATATATGAATATAAATATTTATTTATATTTATTCCAAATTTTAGGTAGTTTAGTATTTTTTGGTATATTAGTACAGTTTACTCCTTAATAAAATTTTATTAGAGAATGATGGAAGGGTAAGAAAGAAATTAAAAAGAAATTAATAAGAAAAAGAGGAAAATAAAATAAACAAGCAAATAAAAATAGAATAGGCGGGAGTGTTATGAGAGATTTTTAACATTTTTGTTTGTAAATTTTTTGGTTCATTTATACTAATATGCCATTTATACCAAACAATATACATGATATGATGTGAATATATTCAATTTTATTACCCCAATTACAATTGATAGAATATAGCAATAACCATGGATTTTATATTATATCATATCCAAATCTATTTTGATTAAAAATTAAGACTATTAAATATAGCTTAAGAGTGTTTCTAGCTTGAATCAACCTAAATTGACTCGAACCAAATTAATTACACCATGCAAGAGCTAGTTTAAGCCTAGCCCTTTGTCAAAATCTCTTCTTCTTTTTTTAATAAAATTATTAGCTTAGTTTCGAAACCCCGCATGCAGTTATCAAATAATTAGCATAATATTACCTAAGAAATTTACAAGATTTATTTCATAAGTGTGGCACCTAACTTTAGCGGCTCATAACTTTCATAACTTTCATCTTAAAATTATACACAATTGACCTTATTTTGGCCACTTTTCGATTCCGGACCCCTCACGTCTGTTGCTTTCAGCAAGATTTCCAGTGACTTCGCTAGGTCTTTTGAATATTAATATTTTTAAATATTATATATATATATATATATATAGAGAGAGAGAGAGAGAGAGAGAGAGAGAGAGAGAGAGAGAGAGAGAGAGAGAGAGAGACCTATTCATTCAAAATTACTAAAAACAAAAAATAATTTAATTGCGTCGAATACTAAAGCAAATTTGTGCATATTTGACTTTATCATTTTAATGCTAAACTCCATCACTGAATAAATGGAAAATAAGATAATCGGTCAAAACAAATCAAATCATGTGCTTTTCGGCGATTGCGAGTCGAATCTCAAATGAGAGATCGGATTGGTCAATTTTTCGTGCGATTGTGAGTTTTATTTCTAGGGGCCAATTCCATAAAATAAAATAAAAAAGCATGAACTTTAAGTGTTATCCCAAATCTGGCCCGAACTTTATTTTGTCTTAAAAAAAAAAGCATGAACTTTAGGAGTTGTCCCAAATCTGACCCGAACTTTATTTTGTCTAAAAAAAAAAAGTACAAACATTAGGTGTTGTCCCAAATTTGGCTCAAATTTTATTTGAGACAAAATAAAGTAATTCTATTATAAATAGGCTTCCTACAAGATGCACACGCTTTTAATATCTCGCTTTAAGGCAATGTAATCTTCTGTTTTCAACCCAGTTTTTGACATTGCAAACAGTTTGCCAATTGGTAATTGATCTAATGGCCCTAGGTATGTGCCTCGTCCCTTGGAACTGAAGCTGCTGAATTATTTTTCCCATGAGAATCATCTGTAAAGTTCACCTCATTGGAAGGCAAACTTAAATCTAACACTTCCTCCAAACACTCGAATACATCATCGTTTTGCTGTGTTTGATATTATTGATAGTGGAAATGCCATGTTGGATGACTGTGGAATGAGGGTTAACGGATGGCAGATTTGAGACACAAGTGAAAATTTATGCATTTTTTTAGACAAAATAAATTTTGGGCCATATTTGGGACAATACTTAAAGTTTGTGCCTTTTTTTGAGACAAAATAAAGTTCGTGCCAGATTTGGAGTAACACCTAAAGTTCATGCTTTTTTTTTTAGACGAAATAAAGTTCGGGCCAGATTTGGGATAACACCTAAAGTTCGTGTTTTTTTTAATGGAATTAGCCCTATTTCTAGCATGAAATTGGACTGTGGAAATTAAGAAATTATTCTACTTCACCCATACTTGAATTTTTTTTATATGACAACACCGACAAAGATAATAAAAATCAATCAAATTAGATAATGAAGTATTCAAATTGACATCGCCCGAACTTAATTCAAATATCAATGTTCTAAATTTGAATCCAGATGATAGATACGGGAATCGCGATGGTGGATCACGGTGGATTGATCACAGTGCTCCGGCTCAAAGATGGTGACCTCGACGTTGTGTGACTCACGGCTGTGGGGTGGTGCTACATGTGGCTCCTTAGCTTGGTGGGTGATGCGGAAGCATCAAACGTAACTCCATCGACCAACTTAAAACCATCGATGCTTATCCAAGCCAACAAAGAAATTGGGCATCATGTGCTTTGATGGATCATTTTAAATGAATAATGTCAATTACTTATTGATACTTTGTGGTATGTCAATAACTATTGATGGGAGGCCGTTTTTGACGTTTTGCATGACCAATTGATGAAGTTTCAGTAGGATTATTTTCTGGTCAAGGGAGAAGCATGAATTTTGGAAGGCTTAAGGTTCAAGAATGCAAGTTCCCGTGCTAATAAATGCATTTCCTAAGTTCCTAGGTGTCTTTATTGCTATGTAGTTTTCAAGAGTCAAAGGTCTAAGTTCCTAGGTCATTAAAGTTTATATTTTATAAATCTTAATCTAAAATCCTCCTATAAACAAGGGAAAACAATCCAATGTAAGGACATACGAATTTGATGAATGAAAATTGTGAGATTTCCTCTATTTGAGTGAATTTCTTCGAAGCGTGGATAACTCTTTTCGGTCTCTTTATCCTTGGAGCGTAGATCACTCTTTGGTGGTGAGCCAAGAAACCCTTTATCCTTGGCTGGTAGAATCTTTAGGCTTTAGTGGTGAGCTTCTCATATCCTAAAATCCTTTATCCTTAGCCGGTGGAAGGTTTAGGCCTTGGTGGTGAACTTCGTAGATCTCGATCCTCATCTTCGGTTGGTGGCGTGACCTTTATACCTCGGAAGGAGATCATTCTATCTTTTCTTATTCCTTTTTGTTTCTTTCCCATATACATTACTCTATACACTTAACCAGAAAAATCCCAAAAGAAAATATTTTCATTCTGGAATCACTCACCGCATCACGAATCAAAAGATTAATATCAGAGCTCAAGGTTCAACTCATTTGAGTGATTCATTTCTTTCTTCTATTACAAATTCCTTATGGCTGATCAAGTTCCAAGAGACTTGACTTTGGAGGGAGCGCACAATGAAAGGCAAGATCGCACAATCCAAAATCTTCAACGACAAATGGAGCGAGTCCTCAATCTTCTAGAGAAT
>CM024528.1:13432865-13521459 GCA_014182385.1 Eucalyptus viminalis | reverse complement strand
CACATGCAACACTCTTGAAGAGATTTCAAACACTTTAGAAAAATTTCAACCTCAGAAATCAGTTTTCCGGGCCGGTTTTCCTCTTGATTTTCATGATCAAAACATGCTCAAACTCGAAAATAAATACATCTAGTGTATGAAGTAAACAGTCACATGCCTTCCTCTCATATTCATTGAACCACAAAGTCATAATGGATTAAATGCAGAGGAACGTCAGCTCTTTTACCTTTTCCAAATGGTTTCCTTATCGTTTTTTTTCCCTTCTAGGCAATGCTTACATATGGACAAATCGACTTTTCAATATTGCCCAACAATCCCTCTTTGGCTAGTCTATTCATATGTTGTTGGCCAATATGACCAAGTCTAGCATACCACACATTCATATCATTATCACATGAAGTAAAGACGTGAAACAAGGGAATAACATATTGACATCACCACACAGTCAACATTCAGTACAATAAAACCATCCAGAAAGTGACCACAACCATAGTAGTTTGTATCTAAACACAAATCTACACCTTTATTATGGAAGTTCATACCAAAACCAAGCTTAACCAACATCAAAACGAGACACTTAATTTCGACGAATCTCGGAGCATATAGAACATCATGTAGGAACAAGTTGCGTCCACCACGCATGTTCAATTGGCAAGTGCCAATCCATTTAACTTCATTTCTGGAGTTATTTCCTACATAGTTCCACTTAGTTCCGGTTAGTACTCGTCGGAATTCCACGAAGGATCATCTATCCTTTGCTACATGGTCTCGTCGCTCTGAATCTATAGTCCACAAAGGATTGGATTCAACCAATAATTTAGAACTTGACACATAAGCAAAGTTCTCAAATGTACAAGAGGTGTGTACTTTCTTTTTGGCTCACGACGTAGCGAGCATAGTGACCCTTCTTGTCACAATTGTAACACCTCACCCTTGACATTTTCTTCACTTGAGGACGTTTTCCTCTCTTGTGTTGGTTAACTCTTGATCTTTTGCAATAAGGACTTGATCCTTTGCATTCCCATATATTGAACGAATCAATACGCTTGCGCTTAGAGCTCAAAGCCCTTTTGAGCTAGAACCCGATATTGCAAATATCTATTTTCAGCTCACATGCCGTTAGCGGTCCTCTACCAGCTCAAGGTGGCGCAAAGCATTCTCAAGATCTTCCATAACATGGTCAAGAGCTTCTAGTGCTTCTTGCTTTTCCAGCACATATTGAATCTTCATATTCAATATTTCACAATTGTTGCCATTCATATCAGCAATTACGTTCTAAGTTCTTGAAACCATCAATCGAACACATCGAGACATATATGCACGAATAATTAATGCCTATCATTTATGCATCCACTTTGCACAGACCCATCATATCAATGAATAATTTCAAGTAAGGTTTCAGAATCAAAAGGTCACTATGTTTCCAATCATCCTCCAAAAATCCTAACTTAAAACTATCATTAATATAATTGTCTTATGCAAAATAAATTATATGAAGTTACAAAAACTTCTATAACTACCCACAGCAACAAGCAATAACAGAAAGCAACATATAATAGACATCCAATAAAACAGTAATGCTTTCAATTAACACAATTAGGTAGTAAACAATACATAAGATGTCCACAAAGCACACTTAACTAAGATCAGCCAATACAACTAACACCAAGTCAGCACACGAACTGGGAATGATCCTCTTTTGTTCAATTTCTTGATCTTTTCCCTTGTAACAATACAGTAATATTCATTTACAAAATCCATTACAATTTTCTTATATGAAGTGGCTCCGTTGACGTCCCATATGCGATTCAACACATCTTGCCATTCTGGTGGAAGAGTATTTATGAAAAATCGCACCATCTCTGACTGTGACATAGGACGACCATTCCATATGACATTTTGAATTTTCCCATTGACTTCAAGGACGTGATCAATTAAGTCATCACTCTCCCATCGATGATCATTCATCTCAGCTATTAACTTAAACATCCTATCTTTTTGTTCATCAGTAATTGCACGAATAGGTGTGCGCAATCTCAAAGGAGGCATTGTTCCTGCAACAAATGCATAACAAATAAGGGATCACATTATAATCCGCATAGACTTATTTAAAAAAAAGAAACACATTCTTTTCCTCTTTTTTTTTGGGGAGTCAACGGTCAATGGTCAACGGTCGTCAATGGTCAATGGTGGTCAACAGTCAACGGTCGTCGGTCGTCGGACCGATCGGACCGGTCGGACCGGACATACGGGTCCGACCGGTCGGGCGGTTCGGGCGGAACCGACGGCACGTGCCGCACGCGTGCGCTGGGCGCGTCACGCAGACGTCAGCCGGCACGTGCCGTGCATGTGTAGGGCGTCCGCGGTTCAGGTTGGGTCGGGTCGCCAGTCGGGTAGCCGGCTGGTGACCGCTCGGCGAAAATGTCGTCGTGCCGCGTCTCGATGACGTCACCTAGCGGTTTACTTGATTGTTGGGTGACGTCATGCTGACGTCAGCATGCGTCGGTCCGTGGACCGGCGCGTGCCGGTTCGCTGGCCGGCGGCGAGCACGTGCCGTGTCGCACGCGCTCGGCGAGCCAGCGCTTCCGGGCGCGTCGCACCCACGCGTAGCGGCTTCCGGCCGCACGTGTGGGTGCGTGCGGCGTCTCCCAGTGGCGCTCGACGTATCACCAGACTCGTCTCGACGTCGCCTTTCTTCCTATGCAATTAGAATTTGATTTCGACCTATGAAAACTTGGAAAAATGGCCGAACAGCGCTCGGGTGTCGGGATTTCTCGCCCCGATCCATACGGTCGAATTGCTTTTGCAAAAAATCAATCAAAAAACGTCAAACAGGTCGGGAAAACATGAACTAGGGCTCTGATACAAATGTTAGGAATAACGGATCCCCGAAGGCCGGATTTGACACTAAATCGAACCCCTAAAGCAATGCGGAAGACGAAGCCCGGGAAAAACACGTATCACCGATCGTAAAGCACACCATGGATTCGAGCGTACCTTGTTAGCCACAGATTAGAAACCAATGCCGAAGATTGAGGAAGAAATTCTGATCCTATGATGTCAATTTGCCTTGAAAGGGAGAATACAGTGGCCTTGTGCTTACTGTTCTTTTTTGGATTATCCAAGAGGTTTCTTCTCTCTCTCTCTCCTCCCTTTTATACGTCCCTCCGTCCACGGGCCCTATTCCCGTGGGCCGGGCTTTTTGGGCCCAACATGGGCGGACGGGCCTTAAGCCCATCACTAATAAAACCATCAATAATCAAGGAGCATCTCCGGTATAATGGTCTGGCAACACCCGATGCCATCGCATGCCCCATCGGTCACGTTGTTAATCCCGTTGCACACCGAGAGGCAGCCGCTCGAGAATCCGTTCCCATTGGATCCCGTGATCACGGCAACGGTGTCGCACCTGATGGCCGTGAACTTGTTCTTGGTGTTAGAGAAAGGGAACGCGGAGAGGATGATGTAGGTGATAGTGGGCGGCTGTTGCTGTACGTCGGATTTAGTGTATCTATCCTCGCTGATGTAGGTGTAGATGCGGAGCTCGCCGTCGAGCGATATGTCGAGGACTTCAATGTCGGCTGTCCTATTCCATAAGTAGGGCTTGGGGGTGGAGGCGGCGGTGACGTTGCAGTGGATGGAAAAGTACTCGTTCAAGTGGCAACCGTCTCCGATGCCG
This sequence comes from Eucalyptus viminalis, assembly GCA_014182385.1. Lineage (NCBI taxonomy): Eukaryota > Viridiplantae > Streptophyta > Magnoliopsida > Myrtales > Myrtaceae > Eucalyptus > Eucalyptus viminalis. The sequence goes on along the minus strand of CM024528.1, from coordinate 13,517,780 downwards.
AAGGGTAAAGGCACGGCGACGTCTCCACAAGTTTCTTGGCAGTTGGGAGATACAGTTTGGGAAGATGATAATGACGATGATATCAGTAATAACTGTCCGACCACTACCAACTTCCTCATTATCTCCAAAGGATTCCACTCCGAACCCATGGCTCTCTCTCTCTCTCTCTCTCTCTGTAAATTTGGTGTATCGTGGAAATGGATCGCGTGTGTTCTTTTTATAGCAAAGGAACGCGTTCGCTCATTGACAAAGCACGCAGCCTTGAAGTTTCTCACATTCTCTTTTGAGGGAGGATTGTCTCGGCGTTTGGAAAGATCACCACCAACCATACCTTATCCCGGAACTTTGGGATTTGTCCAATTTTACGTCCTACTATTCAATTCTTCTTGTATCTTTGCCCTCAAATATTACAGGAGCTGCCAATTCTATCCCAAAATATTACCACAAATAAAAAATAAAATAAAATAATTGATTCGAAGTTCCCATTTGGCCTCATGCTACTCGCTTACTCCCGATTAATTAAGTCTGGTACGATACACGAATTCTTTCATAATTGCAGTGTAATAGCTAGCGTACCATATAACATCCAGTGATATTCATATAACATCCACGCGCACCATCACTATGATAAATAAATTTCGAGAAATGGCACTTTGCATTGAAGATGTGAGAGGGCAAACTAAGGAAAAGATAAGAGACTAAAAGAAAACTATGACAAGATAGAAGATGTTGCACAAAATGACGATATACCTAATTTCTCCAAACTTTATTGGTCCAAAATCTATTGCAATTATGTTAGTTCTGTCCTATACCTTTTCCTTTTTCCAATTGAGTCATAAATCTTTTGTATTTATGATAATTCAATTCATCTGGCTAGATTTGGTTGGTCGGTGTTGATGTAACACGATCGACTTTGACATGTAATATTTTAAGATATTTCATGTCTCTTTAATTATTTTTTGTTTTCCTTTTCTTTTTCTTGCTTCTCTCTCTCTCTCTCTCTCTCTCTCTCTCTCTCTCTCTCTCTCTCTCTCTCTCTCTCTCATGTTCCTCCTTCCTTTGGCCAATCGCTAGACTAAGGCGACTGACTAGAGGTGAGGGCCAACAAGGCTCGACCTCACCAATCCAGCGAGGGCTCGCCTCGCCCTTGCCCCCACTAGTGTCACGCCCCGATCCTCAAGTGCCTGTCCATCCCTCACTAGTCGATTAAATAGCGACATCCCAGGACGCATCGCCGACCCATTCATTTTAATACACATGCAGAAGCATATAAAATCCCCAGACAATAAAACAATGGGATAGGAAAGTAGGGCCAATTTTTCAAACTTTTAAAACAACCACTCTTATATACAATGAAAACCATAATGCATATATATACAAGGCAAACTATTAAGTCTAGTTCAACTTAAACAAGTTTAGAAAACACAGTCTGCAGATAGGGGTGGGGTTTCATAGACTACGAGTCTTCATCCTCCTCTTCATCATCCTCCTCACTCCAACTAGAATCTTCAGCAAACTGTACCAGACTTCCAAGATCTTCAAAATCCAGGTTTGTTGCATCTACAATCGAGCCTTGAGAAAGATCTACGGTGCCCTTTCCAAAAGCGGCCTCCATAACACACAGAGGTATCTCATACTCCGGTAGGGGACCCTCTCTCTAGCCATCTTGAGTTTAGCGGTACTGAGATCTATATCGGTGAGGCACCTTGTGGGTGAGACTTGCATCGACCCACACTATAGACCTCCCCAGCTCATAGGTCCAGCCCTTAGGGCTCCCATGCAACGGAAAGTAAGAGGTATGCTTTGTAATATTCTTAGGCTAACCCAAAAACTCAGGAGTGACCATTTAAGGGCCTGAAAATGGTTATATAATAACCAGTGAGACAATATCTCAGCAAGTTCTACCCCTTAAGACCCGATTAGGAAGCCAATACGCCCTAAGGGCTGCCTAAGCACAACCACGAGTCAGAGGACTTACCTTGGCCTCAATTCCATCCTGCAAATCAACATTATTTACAGATGCCTCAAATCACATCAATCAATCAATTCATAATATCGAATCAAATCATTGATCAATCGACCTAGTCGATTACATGTCATCACGACCCTTTCTTGGTCGGCTCATCTCATACTATCTATAAGTCTGATTATATCGGGATTGCTCACTGTTAAGATGATAAATAGATAATATAGCTCGCTTCTGAGATGATCGGGTATATTGCTCTCTACTAAGCTGCCATATCGCCTGTAAAATGAGTAGATTAGGATCCATGGTGCATGGAAAAATTCCTGAACTTAATGATAGGTCCATGGTGCACAACTAGATTAGGATCCTCAAATGAGTAGCTCTATTTATGATATGCGCTATCTGGATAAAATATATTTCTTGCCAAAGTGTCAAGGGTCTTGAGAGGAATAAATTGACCTTGGTTGATTATGCTCGTGTTCTTCTAGAGCCTAGTAGATTACATCTCTAGTGGCCTCATCTGCTCGGAAATAGTACCTCAGCTTTACTTCTTCATATGCACTGGGCCGCAGGAATTTTGGAACAGATCGATTGCATTCGCAGAGGATGCGCTGGACTTCTCTGAATTGCCCACTTATTTCTCGAAAACTGCATCCGTAGGACCTATACAATTTTGGAATAGGACATGGACAACCTATCTAGCTTGCTGGACGTCCAGCTTGCTGCATCCATTTTTCATAAAGATAATGGTAGCTTGAACTTCATAATTTAGGGCCCTGCATCTTAGCTTCGTGGAGAACAGAAATTGCCAGTAGGATAGAGGATGAAACCACTCTGTAAAGTGATGAGATGATGATTCGAGCGTCCTTTAGTAAGAAAACTAGTTAGTGAGGCTGCAGAGACGGAAACTCGACCGCAATTGTATAGTTACCGAACAACAAGCGATAGAACCACTTAAGTTCAATAGGGAAAGCCACAGCATCAAAAGTCGCGACCACCTAATAATAAAGACGTGACGCTTCAAAATAAATCAAATATTCGTATATAATGAAAGATTTGTTCTTCTCAAATTTTAGTCTGCATAAACCAAACCTCGAATATAACATAATCTTACCACTTCCATCAATTAAAAGCTAGTTAAGGTCAGCCAACATCATTGATGGAATTTTGTGAAAGCCTTCTCAGTGATGATAAACATGTTACATGATCCACCTTTGAAAGGAAAACATTATAATTTAACACCTTTTTTGTGGAATTTAATGCCAAAATTTGTTGATAATGGACATCAATATACATAGGTAGCTTCTCTAAAGTCTCTTGTTGATGATATACGATACCATCTTTACTTTCTTATATCCTACATTGAAAACTTTACTTGCTCTCTACCACAATGAATTCGAAGATCTAATATCAATCAAAGTATCTTCTTTACAAAGATCCCCACATTTACTCCTTTTTTCTTGCACACATGACAGAGTTCGCACAATATATCCAAAGAGAAGCATTGATAGGGAGTCATTTATCATATAACGAGTAAAGGCTTAGTAGATTGCAAGCGTTTGTAGCCATAAATACGTAGCTCTGTTCTGTGACAATACATAGTGAAAAAAAAAAAAAAAAAAAAAGTGACTAGAAACTTGCTTGCCTAATCACGTGTCAATTAGCGTGGTTATCAACATCTTTGAAGTTACTAACTTTTATTCAAAATCGCCAACCTCAATTTGACAGGAAAAGTACCAAAAAAATTCTAAATTTATTGTATTAGTACCAATTCAATCCTAAACTTTTTCACGTTGATACTAATTCAGTTCATCTAGTCAATTTTGGTTGGCAAACGCTAACGTAACAATTATTTTTTATTTTTTTCGAATTTTGTTATAAAATTTTTCTTTTTCTTTTTCCTTTTGCTTTTCTTTTTCCTCTTCTTCTTCCTTAGATTTTCCCCATAATGGCCAATGAGACTTTGATGAGGCTTGCTGGCCATTGGGTGAGGGTCACGAAGCCCTCACCGGCCACCAGAGAGGGTCATGGCCCTTGCCCAACCTTGCCCAATGCCATGGGCGAGGCTTGGGGGCCACAAGCGAGGTAGCCTCGCCTACATCTGGGCCTCACCTTGGCCTTGCCAGGGTCAGAGGCTATGTAGCATTGACACTCTCTGAGAGCCTTCGTGTTATGTCCGACACGCTCCGATACATCCCGATACACTCCGACACGCGGTCAACAAGTGTCGAAAAATCCAACATGTGGTCAATTCTCTCCGACACGCGATTCCAACACACACGGGGTCAATTCGAAAAATTTCTAATACTTGAGGGGTCAAAATATAAATATACAAAAAAGAAAAAAAAAAAGAGGGAGGGTTGGTGGCTGGGTGCTACTGCCGCTGCCACCGTTGGAGGAGGTTAGTGACCTTGCTGGCCATAGGCGGTGGAGGGGGCCGCCTCGCTTGGTTGGGGCTAGCCGGCAGGGCTCGCCCAGATCTAGGTGATGCCTCGGCTAAGGCCTGGGCGAGGGTCGCCCAAGATTTGAGTGACACCGCCCCCTCGCTTGGGCCTAGCGAGGGTTGTCGATTCTTGCCTCGGGCCGGTGAGGCCTCACTTGGAGCTGGGGAGGCTCGCCGGCCACAGGCGAGGGCTAGTGTCACCCAGGTTTGGGCGAGCCTTGCCTGGGCCAGTGAGGGTCGCCCTCCCTTCACCACCTAGGGTCGATGAGGTCGTCGGCCCCCTTCGACGGTGGCTGGGCACGTCGCCGACGGGGGCAGCGGCGTGCCCGGCCACGACCACCCCGCTCTTTTCGCTTGTTTTTTTTTTTTTTTAGTTTCGTTTTTTTAGAATCGTTTTAGTTTTTTTTTTTTTTTTTTAAAGTCTTTTACCTTGAAATAAGTAATAAAAAATGCTACATATGATAAATAAATAAGTTTAAAAATACAATTTCAGCATTTTTATTTAAACAATGTTTTTTCCCTCTAAGTTTATGTATTATTGTAACGGATTAAAATAATGAATGCTATTAATAAATGTTAAATTATTATGACCAAAAAAAATGTTGAATTAATATTTTTAGTGTAAATTAATTATAGGCTATTATTATTATTATTATTATTATTATTATTATTATTATTATTATTATTATTATTATTATATAATATATAACGTGTTAGAATTCTCTATTTTTAAGAAATGACGTGTCGGTGTATTGTGTTGTGTCACGTGTCGTGTGTCCGTGTCGGTGCTACATAGGCCAAAGGCGGCCTTGCTTGCGGCCTTGGGTGAGGGCCACGACCCTCTCCAGCAGTTGGCGAGGGCTTTGTGGCTCTCACCTAATGGTTGACGAGCCTCGTAAGAGCCTTGCTAGCCATTATAGGGAATGTCCAAGGAGGAAGAAGAGAAAAAAGAAAAGGAAAAAGAAAAAGAAAAAATTTATAAAAAAATTGAAAAAAATAAAAATTATTAAAAAAAATTACCACGTTAGTGTTGGCCTGGTAGTTGGTGTCCTCGTCAATGCCGGCTAGCCAAAATTGACCAGAATGACTGAATTTGTACCAATATAAAAATTAGGATTAAATTGATCAAATTGAAAGGTGTATGACTAAAGTTGTATGAATGCAATAGGTTTATGACTTTTTTGGTACTTTTCCCTCAATTTGACTGAAGTACTGAAATTCGTCAAATTAAGATACCAACTAATTATAGTCACATACCAACTTTTTATCTTTTGCTTCGTTTTGAGAAGTATGAACATTTCTTTCTACTTCCAAAATTATCAACTCCTTTAATAATCTACCAACATTTATTCTTCTAGTAGTCTAACGCCTTTAACATAATTTGGTGTGTCAATATGACATATGTTGGTATACCAATCAAATTAAGGTTGGTGATTTTGAATGAAAATTAGTAAATTCTAAGGTCTTTGTAAGCACAAATATAATTGTTTATTTACTATTAAAACAGTCGCTCATCCTGGAAGTGTGAAGAAATGTTGGTATATCTCAAACCGAAGTAAGATAAAACGTTGGTAAATTATTGTGACGGTTGTTGCTGCACTAGTCAAATTAACAAATAATTGATTCTAGCTTTAGCAAAGACAATATACATAAAACAAGAATCAATTGCAGAAAGAATAATCTCTAGGATTTCCAATTAATCAATTGTAAAAAGAATTACTGACCAATAGCTTCCCTTTATCTGATACACTTAGGATATTCAAGATGACCAACCAGTTGATCAACCCAATCAGTTGCACTTGCTCTAATGTGATATTACACTAATATCCACATATATGCTACGCCACCATAATCACAAAGAATTAGGCGGATCTCTACACTAATTCTCGGTTTTATATTGTTGACACCTAAATTTTGGCAATTCACTCATTTATTTATTGCATAAAAAGTAGGGATTTTAATTTTATTCCTGAAAAAATATTATAATTAAATTGAGTAGCATATAGTTTTAGGAGCATTTTTTTTTATTGCATTTGCATCGGACTGGTGATAGATAGGTTTGAATTGATAGTTCTGAGCTTTAATTTGACGAATTTGACTAAGCCCACGAAGAGAGCAAATTAGCCTGAGCCCATTTTTTTTTATGAACGAAAATTATCTTGTGAGAAATAGAGATTTTATATTTTCGGTGATATGACGGTGGATTTTTCAATATTCTCGGATAGGGCAAGTGTGACAAAGAGATATTACGAGCTCATCTTTTGCAAGATTTGAAATCTTAGAAAAATCCTATTGCAATCTTGAAGGAAGCAATTGTCTAGATGAGGAGTCTACCTTGGTGCTATACAAAGAACAAATGAGGGAACTCGAAGCTGAGATGTTGGAAGACCCATAAATCTCCCCTAATCTAGTACGGTGCAAGGCAAAAGGTACCAAACTCACTACAGCAAAGAAGGGCAAGAGATTCTGCCCTTATGGTGCGAATTCTTCCAAATCAGTTTTGTTGGATACATCATAGTTGGTGGAGAACCCTATCACATTGGAGGAGAAGGAAATTCAATGGGCTTTTGGTGGCTAGCCCTAATAAGCCACTGGGTACACCATGAAGTTTCTGAGTTGGAATTGTCAGGGGTTGGGCTCACCCCTGACAATTCAAGCACTACGAGTCTTAGTGACTCAGGAAAGGCCCAGCTTAATATTTTTAATGGAAACAAAAAATCAAGAGCAAAAGGTGTTAAAGCTAAGGAGGAGACTTAAATTTCAGAATAGCTTCCTTGTTAATCCTAGAGGAATTGCGGGGGGGGCATGGCTGTTTTTCTGGAGTGACCAGGTAGATATTTTAGTTGAATCTTTCATAGGTCATTTTATAAATATACAGTGCCATCTTTATGAAACCAGACAGCTCATGAGAATCACATTCCTACATGCCCCAAATGACTTCAAAGAGAGAGTACTTTTATGGGAGGATATACAAAAAACTTGTGCTGTAAATTCCTTACCATGGTTATGTATGGGCGACTTCAATAAAATCTTATATCCTTGGGAGAAAGTGGGTAAAAAAGAAAGCTGAACACTTTCGGCTAACAGCATTTATAGACTTTCTTCATGCTTGCTCTTTGATGGACTTGGAAAACAAGAGATGTGCCTTTACTTGGACTAATCGAAGAGAAGGGGATGATCTTGTAAAGAAAAGGCTGGATAGGGCTCTATGTTCAATGGAGTGGAGGGTGGATTATCCAAATGCTGAAGTAGTAGCCTTTCCAGCTATTGGCTCTGACCATAGCCCACTAATTTTGTCAATTTTCTCGAAGAATGGTAGAAGGAAGAAGGAGTTTAGATATGAGGCTTTTTGGGCAGAAGATGCGGAGTGTCAGCATATTGTAGAGAGAGCCTGGTCCATTCCAGCACTCCCTGGAACAAATTTAGTGGGAAAGCTCACCCTAGTAGCTAAACAACTTGCTAAATGGAGCAAAAATCGTTTCCCCAATGCCTAGAAAAGAGTATTATGGCTACAAAATGAACTCCAGATTCTGCAAAATAGTACTGACATACTTGAAGATAGTAAGAAAGTTTAGCAAATGAAAAAAGAGATTGAATCTTTGTGGAAACATGAGGAGATATACTGGGGAATGAGATCGAGAATCAACTGGTTGAAATGGGGTGACAAAAACATTAAGTTCTTTCATGCAACAACTATCCAAAGGAGAACTCGAAATCGCATCTCTATGCTCAAGAATGGAGAAGGGGAATGGGTTAGAAATGAGGATACTCTTAAGGATACGATAGGCACTTTCTTCACTAATCTATACACAATAGTGGGCTCCTGAAATTTCCAACCTCTTTTAAATCAGATACCTAACATGGTTGACACAACTATGAATCAAAAGCTGACCGAACCTATTACTACGGAGGAAATTATTGCTACTGCTTATCAATTAGGAGCTACTAAAGCTCTAGGGTCGGATGGACTAAATGGGTTATTTTTCTAGAATCATTGGAAAGCCATCAACCAGGATATATTCGAAGAGGTGCAGCATTTTTTTGAAACTGGACACTTAAACCCTGACCTAAACAGAACCCTTATCACCCTCATCCCCAAAAATCCAAACCCTGAAAAGTTAGAACAATTCCGCCCAATCAGCCTATGCAATTTTGCATACAAAATCATCTCTAAAATACTTACAAACAGGCTGAAACGTTTACTTCCAGTCTTAATTACAACAGAACAAAGTGCTTTTGTAGGGGGCAGGCAGATTCAAGATAACATTTTAATTGTACAGGAGGTTTTGCACAAATTAAGAACTCGAGAGAGGAAAAAGAAATTTCAAGCTATCCTAAAATTAGACATGCAGAAGGCCTATGATCAAATAGAGTAGGATTTTCTCCAAGACTGTCTTATTAAGATGGGTTTCTGTGGGAAATGGGTGCAATGGATTATGCAGTGTGTCTCTACGGTCTCATTCAGCATTAAATTCAATGGAGACCCTATGCCTTATTTCAAGCCAACTCGAGGTATTCGCCAAGGAGACCTGCTCTCACCCTATCTTTTCATTTTGGTGGCTAATGTCTTGTCGTATATGATGAAAGAAGCCTTAGAGGCAGGTACTCTTCGGGGAATTACACTAAATAGACATTGTCCCACGCTGTCCCATTTACTATTCGCAGATGATTCCATTTTCTTCTTAAATGGTACAGTTTTAGAATGTCAAAATCTAGTATCTATCCTGCATCAATATTGTTTTACATCTGGATAGGCCATAAACCTAAATAAATCAGGAATTTACTTCAGCAAATGTTGCCCGGAAGGTTTAAAAAGGAATATGGTAGCAGAGTTGAGAGTTTCAGAAATCACCAAAACAGGGAAATACCTGGGAATCCCGTCGAATTGGGGGCACCACAAAGAAGGACATGTTTGCTTGGATACTTGCAAGGGTCACTATGAAGCTGAAAAGCTGGATAGAAAATTTATCGTCAAAAGCAGGAAATGAAATACTTATTAAATTTGTGGTGCAAGCAATTCCTCAGTATGCGATGTCTGTCTTTAAAATCCCAGTTTCTATATGCAAAGCTATTGAAAAACAGATAGCTAATATCTGGTGGAGGAATAGTAACACATTAGCAGGACTACACTGGAAAAGATGGGAAGTTTTTGAAGCTTCGAAAGGATGAAGGGGGACTCGGCTTCAAGGATCTTATAGCTTTCAACAAAGCTATGCTAGAAAAAACAAGCATGGCGACTTTCCCAGCTTCCAAACACTCTTTGGAGCCCTATTATGAAGGGGCTATACTTCCCAAACCGTGAGTTTTTGCAAGCAAGTAAAGGCTCTTGTCCGTTGTGGGGATGGCTAAGCCTCATAACAGGTAGAGATGCTATTGCCTCACAAATCATGTGGGCGGTTGGAAATGGACAAAGAATCTCTATTCGAGAGGACAAGTGGCTGAAGAACGGACCTACGGCCGGCCCAGCGACTCAAAATGAGTCACTCAAAGTGGCTGAGCTAATTGATATGGAAGCAGCACAATGGAATGAACCTTTGTTAAGGTCTATGTTTTTTTGGACAATTGTTAAGGTCTATGTTTGATGAGCAGCTAGTTGCAGAAATCAAAACTATCCCTATAGGCCTACCGTCCACTGAAGACAAATTGGTTTGGATAGACAACAAATCTGGAAATTATACAGTAAGAAGTGGATACTACCACAACAAAATCGCCTCAGCTAACCAACACTCAATGACCTCAACAACTTCCTACAAAGCTAAACCAGCACTTTGGAAGCACATCTCGAAATCAGTAATAACCCCCAAGATTAAATTTTTTCTATGGAATGCATGTCAAAATGCCTTGCCAACCATGGAGAATCTGTACAAGAGGAAAGTAGTACCTGCACCCATATGCCCGATTTGTAAAACTGAACTAGAAACAGTGGAGCATACCCTTCTACTTTGTCCCTGGACTTCTCAAATCTGGCACGCCCATACTCTGCAAATCAAAATTTCAAGAGTGGGTTTAACCCGCTTTAATGACTGGATGAATAAAGTGATAGAAGACCCACGGAGCTCACCAAAATTTGCCAGGATCACAACGGTCTTGTGATGCATCTGGAAGGACAGAAACCACTTCATCTTCAGGAAAAGCCCCTTGAACCCATATCATACCCTGTTCAAAGCTTTAATATTACAAGAAAGCTTTGCGAACTGGAATATAAAACCAAAAGAACAAAAGGAACGGGATACCTCATCTCAAAAGTGGCAACCCCCAAATCCCGGAACGATCCAGATCAACATAGACGCTTCCTATATTAACTCCCTCAATGACTACTCAACTACTGAAACAGAGCAAGGCGAGGGCTATTTTAACTCGGATACACCCCCAGATCCAAATCTACAAAAGCAATTCCGCTTCCTCTCAACCTGGCGAATCCCCTGACTTAGAAACAACATTAGAACCTTTCCTCTACAACTCGGGTCCATTAATTACCCCAGATCTGACCCCTCAAACCTGCCACCAACATAACAATGAAGCCCTAGCCTCTGATCCCCCCGGTAGGCTAACTTCCAGCAGTATTTTAACAAGCACAGTAGTCGAGCAAGACCGAAGAAGTGCCGACTTACTTGAAGAAGATGTACACAGCAACCAATGGGGACAAAACAACACATTTGAAGGAGAAGATAACCCAACCCCTGTTTTAAACAACGAAGCTGCCCCCCGCGATGCAGAACTTTCCTCGGCAGAGAACCGAGCCCAGGCAGAAGAACACCCAATCTGTGGGGAAAACAGAGGAGCCATCCCAAACCTGGTGAGCCGGCTTTTGGCAGACCCTCTGAGTAGCTCCGAACCCCCTTTGGCAACGGATCTGAACCACGCAGCAGAACACCCCAGTTTCGGGGCCAACAGAAGAGACGGCTCCCGCTTTGCACGATATCTTTATGAAGCTGTTCTGGAAAGTAGAGATGATGAGTACCAAAACCACGCTTCACCAGCCTCCGATTCAACAAGAGGGCTCGCATCAACGTCCGAAAAGGTACGCCCAATCTCCACCCAAAACCGAGGAGCTGTTGCATGCATATGTCGAGACTCCTTTGGAAGAATAGTGGATGGCTTCACCAAATCAGTTGCAGTGAACTCAGCAGAGCAAGCGGAGGCCCCGGCTTTTGTTGAAACCCTAGATTTTCTCCTCCTCAAGTTTCCCCCGAATAGAACTCAACTAAAACTGAAAGTACATACTGACTGTTTAACGCTCGTGCGAAGCATCCTTGATTCGGAAGAATGCAGCTGAGAGGTAAGACCACTGGTGGACCGGGCCAAGGAAAAAATGCTAGAATTACCGGCCTAACACTGGACCATTGCAATAGAGGAACTAACAAAGTAGCGGATTGGCTCGCGAAAGCCCATTGTTTAAGTTTTCTCCCTACAAACTGGATTTCCCACCCCCCCCCCTTTCGCTTTGCTTGATCTACTATGAGCAGATGCTTATGATGTAATTACCAAGCAATCGGCTAAGTAATATATCTCATCCGCATTTTCGTCAAAAAAAATAATTGATTTTTTGGCAATATGTGATAAAATTGGTGGATAATATTCATTTTTGTAAAGAAAATCTAGAAGAGATGTCGAAAATAAAAAGAAATATTGCATTCGGGGGAAGATCTTCGTGTATGTTGATATGAAAAATGAGATAGAAGCTTCAGTCCCTAGCCTATAAAAGGGCTCGCATACAGACGAAATTGGGTGGTGGCCTTTGTTCGTTTCTTTTGGGATCAAAGTCAAAAGGAGAGGGAAACACGTGAGAGAAAAGAAGGGCAATAGAGAGGTCGTTCATGCAAGAGGGAACCGGATCCTTCAACTCTGAAAAATTGTCCACCACCATCAGAAAAGACAAAAAGGGAGAATCCCTCTTCTGCAAGTGGGACATCTACACATTGAAGAAGCATTGAAGGAGAACCTGCGAGAAGATCGACACGCACTAGAGAGAGAACGAAATATTCTCTCTCCACGACGCTGCCCGCAAGACCTTGACTCCATCTTCGTTGCAGCGTCTTCGCGTGACCACCGCAGCAGTGCGACCAAGACCCCGACGAGTCCCGCAAATTGGATGCCACCCTTGCCGACATAGTTTCATTGCTTCGCTCGAGTCATTCGTGACGACGCTGCTGCCCGAGGCGTGCCACCCCGACGTTGAGCCGCCCCTTGATTTGTGGTGACATCGCCTACCGCTGCTTTGCTGATCTGTCCGTTGGTTGCTACCCACACACGCCAACGCTTCCAGCGCACCAAGACGAGCCCGCTTACGACCAGCGACACTACGCGCTGCTCGCTATCGCCCAAACCACGTGTAAAGTCCGATGATGAGCTGCTGTCTGTGTTCGAACTGAGCCTTGCCGTCCTCATTGCCACGTGCCACAGCTCGCTGTTCGCATCGAGGAGCCGGTCGCGATTCCGGTCTGATTGCGCAAAGTCCAAATTTGGAAGCCAATATTCGGATTAGGTAAAAATTTTGCCTAATTTGATTTCCAAATATTATGTTTCCTTATTTAAAAAATACCGTTGATGCACATAATTGAAGTTCATGATATATAGTTCTATCCATAATCTCGAGTAGCCTTCTAAATTGGGAAATCTTCTTAATTTCGCAACGTGCATATGATTGACGGTCCGATTTCACGCTCGAAATACGACTCACAATTGCATGGAAAAATCGTCAATCTGATCTTATGCTCGATATACGATTCGTGATTTTGTTAATAATTGGCCAATCCGATCTCATGCGCGAGATACGATTCGTCAATTTATTAGATGGATATCAATCATATCTTGCCTAATTTGATGTCGTGTCGTTTTAATCGATTTTGTTTCCATAAAAGAAAACCAAAAAATATATTTAAGCTAGATTAGGTTCATGTTAGAATATTTCTTCTTTCAGGGTATTTTGCATATTTAGAATATGAAATTTGTTTATTTCGATTTTCTTAAAAATAAAAATCCAAAAAAAAAGCATTTATATAGAATGTTAGTCTTTTTTCATTAATTTAAGTTGCATGTTTAATTATGTGATAATTTTAATTTCGAATTTCATAGAAAAAAAAAAGAAAAAACTAGAATTAGGTTATTCTTTGCACGTCATTGCATATTAGGATAAGATCACATGTTTAATTTTATTTTCTAATTAATTATAAGTTTAGATAAAAATTTTAGACATATTGCATTTTTGGGTTAGGGATTACCGAGTTAAGATAACATTCTAGTTTAAATTAAGATTTGGCCTAACCTAATTCTTAATATAAGTTGGATGATATCTTAATATGGATAGATAATTTTTGCAATTTTCTAATTTCGAATTTCATGTAAAGAAACCAAAAATTGTCTTAGAATAAATTAATTCCATTCTCTAGTCATATCAATTCATGTTAAATTAGTAGCATGCATTGCATAAAGCATGATTCTCATTAAATAAATGAAAAGAAAAATTAAGTGATTGCATGTTGATTAGAAATCATATCTAAGACTGTTGATGTAAATTCTGATCTAACACTACAGATGCTTTCGTTGCTATGAGGTAAGTCCCATAATTTATTTATTACATTATTTGGGTGTTAAATTGGTAGTTTGCGCACCAGCATGATCACCTCACATGTTAGGGAAGTAAATTAAAATCAATTCAAGCTACTTGCAAAATATTTTTTTCTCAAAATAAAAGAGAAATGTATCGAAAGGGCGTTAGAAAAGTCTAGCGTAAATAAGTCACCAAACTCACAATCTTTGGTTCGTAGGAGTAAAGTAAATCTCCCGTTACTTTACTTGGGTTTCTAATCAACCCATCAAAAATAGATTAGTAGTGACTCCTAATTAAAAAATCATTTGCATGTTAAGAACTTGAACCTAAGTCATGAATTGGTATGTGATTGGGAGAGCCTAAGCTAACTCTAGGCTTAGCAATCCATTAGCCAAACCCTAGATGATTCACCCGAGGTTAGGTCGCGACATATATATGGCAAATGGCCGCATTCGGTGCTAGTTGATGCATCATTAATTGATTAGCTTTTAACCAATTGACTTTTGTTGTCTTGTGCCCAAGAAAAGATTCCCATAGCCTTAAGTAAGTGAACCGCACCTGTGAAATACGTACTTCTATCGGACTTTATTTTCCTCCCTCACTAATTGAAGGTAATGTTTTTAATTGGTTGCGTATTAATATAGACATTAACTACCTAAAAACTTGGCTACAAATAGATATATTTAATATTCATAACTGGAACTCAATAAGGCAAACATGACTGTACCCCATTGATTATATAAAGGAGTAACACACGAGCAAAAGTCAAATGTGAAATTCATTTTGGTTGGTGGTGTATGGAATTGAACATTTATCACGTGTCTAATTGATTCATGAAAGTTTCATTGTATTACTAGTGAGGCAATTTCACTCCCTGGAGTTCCAAGCAAGCGCACATCCCTTGGTGGTCGATAAAATTGCAACGTTCCCAGGACGTGTCGCCGACCCAATTGATTATGCACATGCAGAAGCGAATTAACTAATTCCCTGACAACAACAGACATGTGATAGAAAAGCAGGACAACCATATAAAACAAACCACACTTTTATAAACAAACGAGTTTATACACAGGGGCCAATTCTACGGTCTAAGTACAGGAGGTCTATCTCCAAAAGGAACTACTGAACCACCCATGCTCCTGACCCTTCCGCCTCAAGTTCCGGGTTCTTAACACTAGGGACCTAAAAATGATGACCCACAACGGGGTGAGACAATATCTCAGCAAGTTCACCCCCTAAATCCCAATTATGAAGGAAATACGCCTAGGGACGTCCTAACCACACAACCATGCAACCGCACAACCATAGAGACTCACCTCATCTTAGATCCTCTCTATATGTCAGTACGGTTCATATCGCTGACATAAGCAATAATAAAATTCAACCAATTGGAACGCCTCAACTTATATCTCAATAAACACAAGGGTCCCAATTATAAGGCCAAATCGTTACAACATGTCCCATACCGTACCACACAATTTTGTCTCATAATCTGGCGCAGTTAAGACATTTAATCATGCGTTCCTAATATTAATCTCGGCCCAATGGGCACGGCCTACTCTCTGTTCGGCGGCCTTCTAGCGTAGCCAGGCGTCGTCTCACCCCATTGAGCACGGCTACATCTATACTAGACGGCAATTTCAAAGGAGCATTGGTCCAGAATCTACTACGACCGGCTTCCGTTGTCCAGGGCCATCTTATATAGGGAAAACGTCCTACCGACGCACATCGGGGATGGATTCTCTTAACCAACACATGATCATTCAATTATGGCCAAGAACATTGTGCTTTGCACTCACATGCCTCAATTAAGATAACGACATTGTCTTGTTTTCTTCGTATTAAAAACACTCAGTGAAAATAATCGTGTGTGGGTACACGGTCAGATTGAACCTTTAAAAATTGATATCATTCCTTTTAAAATCCCACTATTTGATATAATATTTAAAAGCATTTTCGGTGTCAAAACCAGACACCTGGTATTTTCTAATTAAATACCAAAATTTCACGATTTTGAAATAATAACTCAAAAATAAAAATCACCATTCAATTGCACTCAATTGCATAAAATAAGCATAACACAAAGCAACCACATCACCAAATATGCAATTTTCAGCAAGCAAAGCATCAAGAACCATCACAAAACTATATTCGGTCCTAATCGGCAAAATGGTCTACTAGCGCGTCTCCGAGTTTAAATCCAGAAACTTAATCAAAAGAGTTTGGAAAATTCCCAAATTTTAATATTTTGTAAAGGACACATAATTTTTTTTTTTGATGTAGACACCTTAACCCAGATCCTTTTATATTAAACCCAGTAAATCGCTCAATCCAGTACAAAAACTGGGTCTGTTTTTAGAAAGTCTGTTTTCCGAAATCAGTTTGGTTTGAGATCCAAAACTTATTCATTTGATCTGAAATTTGATTATGTTAAACTAAAAGATGTGACAAACAACTTTTATGAAGAAACTATTTTGAAAACCGAACCCTAAAAGTTGATAAAAATCCATAGAATCCCAAAAGGTCACAAATTCCAGCACAGTCCGAGATTCTATTTGCAAATGACGGAGATGAAATCTCATAACTTTAAATCTCTAATAATCTTGAGAAAAATATATATCATAGCTGAGGATTCTAAAAAAATTTCAAGAAGGAATCAACTTCAAAATCTTAGCACATTTCGATCCACAAAAATGACAAATGGTAAGGGTCCAGAAATTAGAACTGAAGAAAGTCCACTGAATTGGACTAATCCATCCTTAATGTTGTTAATTTCACTAACTAAATAAACACTAATCCATTTTAAGGCTAATCTAACAATTCTAGATTAAAATTAATTCATCTTAAGGCTAATCTAATCAACCCTTAAGTAGAATCAACCTCTTAAGCAAGGTTTAGTGAGTAAACTCACTGGTTTAGCGAGCCGGTGAGTCTATGGTGACGGTGACGCGGAGGCGAGCGATAAACAAGCTTGCGGCTACACCAAGCAAGGTTCGAATGGGCCTAAAAATGGGCCACGAAGACCTCAGCCCTTGCTGAGCTTTTGGCTTTGTCCTTGGGCCTCAAGAGCTGGATCAAGTGGCTGGTTGGGGCTGAAATGGGCCAGGTGGGCTGCAGCAGTCGACAGCGGGTCTTGGGGACGTTGGAGGTGGCTGGATGGCAATGTACGGCGGTTGGATGACGGCGGAGGGGCTCGAGACAATGAACTGAGCTTGCTAGAATGACGACCAGGTGCAGGACAAGCGCGCGGGACGCGCGGGTGATGGCGCGGCTTGCGAGCGGCATGACGGTGCTCGATGAGCAGCAGGGTGGTTCCGACGGTTGCTGGTTGGTTCCTGCTTGCTTCCTATGGTTCTTCTAGCTCAAACTCACCAACAACAATAGGGAAAGTAGCAGCAAGGAGGGAGAAGAAGGCTCAACTAAAGAGGGGGACCCCAAATGGCTTCCAAGGCTTCAACACCTATCCATTTCACTCATTGCTTCCTCCCACCTTGCTCAGCCATCATCCTTAGTATTATCCACTTCCAAGCTTCCCCAACAAGCCATTGAAATTGTCACGCCCCGATCATCGGGCATGCACACATCCTTCTACTTGGTCGATTTTATAAAGCGATATTCCAAGACTATGTATCGCCGACCCTTTCATTTTTAATAGAACATGTGGAAGCAGTTATAAATCCCTAGACAATAAAACAATGTGATAGAAAAGTAAGGCCATACTTTTCATATTGAAATCCATAACCATACTTTTATACAGAGCATAACTCAAAGTACTTCACAAAACTAATCATAACTTTCTGATCTCACTCATTCACATATAAATAGGGTTCACAAAAGAGGATGGGATCTCAGTCCTCATTTGGGTCATACTCAAGATCATCCTGATCCTCTTCTGACTCTTTTGACTCGCTTTCTTCCTCCTTAAGCTCCTCGTCTTCTTCAGGCTCTTCTTCTACTGGTTCCTCCTCAGCATTTCCCCAATCCTCGTCTTCCTCTGGACCTTCCACTTCTTGCTCCATGATCTCACCTTCCTCAAAATTTTCATCCTCTACAGTGAATATCGGGGATGACGGCTCGCTCCCAAGCGCAGGGTCTTTGGCATCATCTACGCCTCCACCCTCGAGGTTTGCAGTCCCCTCACCAAAAGCTTTCTCCAAGACGAGGTGAGGTATTTCCTCTTCGGGGATGGGACCTATTCTTCGCCCATCATAATAGTAATGATACCAAGACCAATACTCATGGGGCCTTAGATCGTCCTGGCCAACTTCAACCCACACCGTCAACTCAATCAAAACGTATTCTAATCCTTTTGGATGTTGATGAACATGGAAGTGAGTTTCTTTCTCGGTGATGTCCACTGGAATGCCAAACTGCTCTGGAGGAGAGGGAGGTACCGGTGCTGTCATCTAGGGGCCTAATATGGTTATACGATAACCATTGAGACTACGTCTCAGCAAGCTCTACCCTACTAAGACTCAATTAGGAAACCAATACACTATAAGGTTGTCTAAGCACAGCACAAATCAAAAGACTTACCTTGGCATCAATCCCAACCTGCAATTCGGGGTTATATATAGATGCTTCATATATATTACATCAAACAATCAATCAATTCACGACAATTGGATCAAATCATTGATCAATCGACCTAGTCGATTACATGTCAATCGTTCCATCTCTAAGTCATTTCCAATCACCAAATCACACGTACTCTATCGGGCGTTGTTTTTGCCAAGGTGATGTATGCAATGGACAACACTCTTGTGTTCTTTAAGACACCATTTTCACCAGTGATTTCCTTATCACCGAACCACATATGTCTATACTGATGCAAGTAATAGACAGCACTCGTGCATTCTTTAAGGCACTGTTTTCACCAGTGATTTCCTTATCACCAAACCACGTATGTTTATACCTCGTACCTGATCAATCTCAGCCAAGAGTATTTCCAATTCACTCTTACGATTCTCTCCACTTTACAACTCCTCAAGTATTGTAAATGCTAAATAACCATACTCGGCCATCTACCAATCAATCATTCAATTCCACTCAATTTCAATCAATTTAAGAATAATTCCTCAATTATCACAATTAATTCAATTTCACGCAACATAGAGCTCAAATAAATAAACGGACTGCACCACGACAATCAACACAAAATTTTGGTTTTCGGCTATCCCTGCTTAATTTTCGAAAAATAAATAAATAAATAAATTAATAATTTCGAAAACTAATAAATAAATATTAAAAATCTAATTTAGGCCCGTAATGCCTAATTGAAGCCCAATAAGGGTCGGGAAAAACCCCGAGATGCATTCAATAAATACTAGAATATATCTACTTGTTAATTGCATAATCAAAATGTCTAATATGCATCACAATTAATTAATAATTTAATCTAACCATCTAATCCTATTTAATTAACACTAATAAACCCTTAAGCATAATTAGTCTACTAAGCGAGGATTAGTGAGATTACTCGCCGGAATTACACGCAAGTCGGATCAAACCGACAGGGATGGCACGAGGATCGTTTCTTCCCAAAGCGAGCCTCGAGTTCGAGGGGCCCAGAAATGTCTCAAAGCGGGCCTATAAGGTGCTGGAAACCCACTCGCTGGGTGGCTGTTCTTGGCTGGAAAATGAAGGAAAATCACTCGGTTATGCCGGGACTTGCTTGGGAATGAAGACATATACCAACCCGGGCCTTGGCGGGCCTTTATCAGAGGAGAAATGACGAAAACCAGCTCTGGTTGAGCTTCCACAACCCAGAAACAGTAGTTGGGCAAGAGAGAGAGAGAGAGAGACGGCCAAGGAACGGCGGTGCGTGGCCAAACGCGGGTGGAGGCTCGTGGACGAGCGGTGTGCATGAGGCGGCGGTGATCCGGGCAGCGGCAGCGACGGCGAGCTGCTTCCGCTCTTCCTCGGCTGTTGGTTCGCACAAAATGGAGGATGCGGGGAGAAAGCAGTCCACGGTGGCTTGATGAGAGAGGATGAGGGAGAGATAATGGATTGAAAAGTCAAGGAAAGGGATGAAGCAAAGTGGAAAACAGCAGAGGCAGTCGGTGGAGGCTTCGCACGAGAGAGAGAGAGAGAGAGAGAGAGAGAGAGTTGTGGCCAGGGGGGAAAACATGCGCAACAAGGGGGTATATGGCCAAAAAGGAAAAAAGGAAATGGGAAGAAAACTAAAAAAAAAAAAAAAAAAAATTTCCTATAAATGAAAATTCTTATCCCACTTGCTTTTGAATAAACTAATTGATTCCCAAAAAGAAATTCCAAACTAGAACACTCGATCCTCACTTGCGTTCCTGCATCCAATTTCTCTCACCCAATAATTCATCTTACATATTAAAACAATCCTCGGTTTGTTCTGCACAAAAAAGACCATGCAACGACTTTTTCCCAAAAAGTGTCGGGTGTCAGAAAAATATTCTAAGACTAAGTCGTGGGTCCTAGAATTTATTATGACATGACAGAATCTTCAATTTCTGAAATCGGACTTGAATCAGCGGTTAATTTTCATTTGGCGCATTTTTAGCGTGACTTAGACTACCGGATAGTTTTCAGAACTTTTTAAGGCAAATGTAATGACCCGTGGTCGATTTTCTTCGAACCACTATGAACCCACTCGACTCAATGGCGACTCTCGATTGTCGTGAAAATCTCGAGAATTCAATTACGGACACAGGGTACCAAAATGACAGTAAAATCATATTAGTATCGATCGATGAGAATTTTCCAATTTAGTAGAGTCACCCACGATCGGCCACATCTTAGTCAAACAGACCTATTTTTGATCTTAAATTGATTTTTAACTGTGCCGTAATGGCCTCCAAAGATGAGCACGGTCGAGAAGCTGATTCTTGATCGAATTCTCAAGTCTATTATTGCCTTAAAATTCTTAATGGCTTACCCTGACAGTCTAGTTATCTCGAGAGTGATCGGCTCGAGAATAGCCCTATAAACGCGTCAATGAAATGTCTGATTAATTCAGTATAAAACATGTTGAAAAATTCAGGATGTCATAGAAATGGTCCAAAAGGTTACTCCCCCCCTTGGCTACGAATTTGGACATTTGCCTCTTCAATTTCATTCAATTTCTCTTCAAATAAATCCAAATTGATGCCCATAAATTCAGACAAAGTGTCCACATCACATTCCACATTTTTCCTTGCCAAATGAACCAACTTGACGGCAAAAAATATGACCAAAAACGGTCCCTCGAAATTTCCCGGTCTAAAATAACCTTACTTTGAATTTTTCGCTGAAATCTCGGGTTTGCAGAAAAATCTTCAGAGGATGAGTCGACGTTCCTAAAATGAATCGTGACATGATAGAACTTTTAATTTCTGAAATCGAATTCAAATTTGCAATTAATTCCAATCGGGCGCGATTTTAGCGTGACCTAGCCTACCAGATAGCTTTTAGGAATTTTTAATACAACTGACCCGTGGTTGATTATTTTCGAGCCACATTTTATATCTTCAACTCATTGGCGACTCTCGGTTGTCATGAAAATCTTGAGATTTCAAATATGGACACAAGGTACATAAATGACAGAAGAATCGGTTTAGTGCCGTTTGACGAGAATTTTGCAATTAGATGGAATTACCCACACTTTAATTACATATCTTAGTCGAAACGACCTATCTCTAACCCCTGATCGATTCTGATAGTGCCGCATTGACCCTTGCAAATTAGCACGGTCGAGTAGTCGATTTCTGGTCGAATTCTCAAGCCTGTTGCATTAAAATCCCTTAACAACTTCACCAGATAGACTAGTTATCTCATGAGTAGCCAACTCAGAGAAAAAGGCTATAGGCGCGTCGATGAAAAGCTCAACTCATTCACTTGAAAACAGAACCTGAAAATCAGGATGTCACAGGCAACATCATGGAATTGCCCAGAAAAAAAAAATCATCCAAGTTGTACATACTACATCCTTGAGCAAGCAGAAATCTGCACTTTCATATCATTTTAACTTCGGTACACTCAGACAATATAGCTCCCTCATCTAATAAGATCTACCAACAAATAATAGGAGTAAACCATTTTCACATTACGCCACTTATTTGAATCCAAAAGCTTTCTAAAG
The DNA here is from genome assembly GCA_014182385.1 of Eucalyptus viminalis. Classification (NCBI taxonomy): domain Eukaryota; kingdom Viridiplantae; phylum Streptophyta; class Magnoliopsida; order Myrtales; family Myrtaceae; genus Eucalyptus; species Eucalyptus viminalis. Next base: position 13,495,729 of record CM024528.1, on the reverse strand, counting down.
CTAAATTATTCTGCATGGAGAAAGACACTTATTAAAGATAAAATACACGCTTGGCAACCATTTAATGAACAAGAAGCAACCCAAACGCTCCTACCTATGAAGTTTGAATGTGAAAGAAACAAATGAACCCGTGCAGTCAATGGAGACCTAGTGCAACCACAACATCCAACGTAATATACCCAGACATATATCGATAACCTATTATTGTCATCTCCCGCTACTAACTAGTGGTAGGACATAACCCACTGGTGCATGGCTGAGTTGGTGAAGGCGTTCCCTCCCTCTAACGCTGGAAGTCGAGAGTTTGACTCTTCCCAGTTTGGTTTCATCCTTTAAGTTAGGGGCCACATGGTGGTGGGTTCCTGTGCTAGTCCCCCTCAAGGTATAGTCGTGGATACTCGGGCATAAGCCTTACGGAGCAATGAAGCGGATCCTCGATCACCAAAAAAGAAAAAGAAACTAGTGGTAGGACATGGTTTTTCATGCTATCCGTGTACCCAATGTTCGTGATCGCAATAGTATTCATATACACATTGAGCTTCTCTCCAAGTAAACGCACCGTCTCTTCTAAATTCACATCGATACCAGTGGGCCATGGGTGCTTAGCCATTGCTCTGAGTCCCCCCGATTCCATTGCTACTTCCCTCATGGTTGGCCTCTCCTCGCCTTTTAATTTCAAGCATCTCTTGGCAAGATTGGCAACTTTTCCCTCACTTGCTCATTGTTTATTTCGTTTGCAATATCTTCCTCAATAATTTAAAACAATTTGTCATTTTTCAATGATGAAAGAAAGTACATTGCCAAGCTCCGCTCTTTTTCTTGTCGATCAAAAGAAAGCACTTTCTTCCCCGTCAATAGCTCAGCTAGTACAACCCCAAATCTATAAACATCACTCTTCTTTGTCAATTGGCTTGTATGAAAGTATTCAAGGTCTAAGTATCTCCATGTTCCCTAAACCATAGTCGACAGTTGTGTTTGATCAAGTGGGATCAATCTTGAAGCTCCAAAGTTGGAGACTTGCGCAATGTAATTATCATCCAAAAGGATGTTTGCTGATTTGAATCTCAATGGATAATGAGAGTGAAAGCTGTGGAGTGCAAGTGTGAGATGACTTTGGCAATTTCCGAAGCGATTCTCAATTGGGTCTCCCAAGACAGCTTCAATGATTTGTTTGTATTGTGGACATGGTCAAAGAGAGTTCCATTGTTTTTTTTTTTTTTTGGTGACCAAGGAAGAGAGTTCCATTGTTGATGTATTCATAAACCAAAAGGCACCTCGGTTTCCAAACAACATCTCAAAAGCTTGACCACATTGCAATTATTGATTTGAGAAAGCATAATGACTTCATTGATGAATTGTTTGATTTGGCTAGGGTCCATGAGCTTGGACTTCTTAATGGCAACTACCATATTATCTGGAATGACGCTTTGTAAACAGTATCGTAACCTCCTTGCCCCACTATTCTGGTCTCATCATAATTCTCAGTCGCCTTCTCTAGCTCTTCAACGCTGAAAATTTTCGCAGTTTTTTTGGTTCTTTCACGTCTATGTAATTGTTGTTGCAAAAGCAAACCGTCATTTTGCTTGAAGTGTTGTTCTTTGAGCCTAATGAGCTTCCTTTGTTTGTTCCAAAATACATAAAGCCTATGCTGAAAAGCAGCACTATTATGCCCATAGCAACGCCTGTATACAACGATTTTTCATAATAATTAGTCACATGATTATCTGCACAACAAATCATTGCACCATGTAAAAGCGGCCACGCATTCAAATTTTATGTAGAATTATATCGTGAGGTTTACTCGAAAAATTTCGCAGTTTTGGGACAATTTGAGTCTGAAATAGGATAATGGATTTGGTTAAGCTAATCTAAAAAAAAGGAAGAAAATCGCAATCGTCCCGGTCTACAAAAAATGTCATCAGTTTAACAGGCTTAATTCGACATGAAAGATGACATAAAAGTATAAACTCACACTAACTACAAGGATGCCTATCTTTTCCTATGGTCCCACAGTATACTTGCTTACAGCTTTTGAGGTCTCGCGCAACCAAATTCTCGCCATCTAAAGCATACGTTTATAGAGACTTTTTCGTTGAACTATGCATGATTTTAAATAACTCAATGCAAGTCCCTCTTTGTATTCAGCTTGATCCCTTCTGATGACATGAAAATGGCAAGGACTAGTACCCTTGGGGAAATTTTTTAAATGGACTAGTATTCTCTGCGAAAGTTGCTTGTATCTTTCTCTTTTACTTGTATCGTCACCTTTGATGGATGTTGTCATGTTGCTAGTAAACTAGCTATCTAAATGATATTGTGATAAATATGGCCTGTGAAGAAATTAAAAGAGTTGTGTAAGTTGTGTCACATATAAAATAAAGACGAAATAGCCATTGAACCAATTCTATCAGTTCTTACATGCTAATCAAAACTATATGGATAAAGGAACAGGTTTGAATTCTAGGAGCCCAAAAAAAAGGAAAAAAAAAAAAGAAGGATTAGGACTCTCTAATGAGATTAAAAATACATGCAACTCCACATTTCAACCAGTCACCTCATGCCTCATGTGGAGCAATTTTTTTTTTTTATCCCATCACGGCCCTTGCAATTGCAAGTAGCGGATTTAACTATTATTGTAAAAAGTTAGAAACGACAGAGAGTGAAGGAGTAAAAGAAGTGTCATAGGTAAAAACGAGATAATATCAACGTGCTAAAATTTTGTATATATTTCAAGCTAATGGCGTGCCAGATTTAAGATAATTGTCAAACTTAGTACTTTGCATTGGCAAGTTTGAAAGTTTGAGTCAGAATTTGATCAATCCCTATAGTTTGTGCGGAATTAAGTTGTGTTTATTATACAATTTTTTCACGGTTAAATGCGTAAAGAGTATTGGTAAGAATACTAAAGCTAGAAAATCTTTAGGGGAAATAAAGAAAGAACAAGAGGAAAAGAGGGCGAGCCATATCCATTTATCCCCCAGCCAGGATGTAGAGCAGAAGAATTTTACCACATCCCTGCCCCAAAATCCGTTGATCACGGGCTTTCGCTCATTTTATTTGCGATTGGGAAGCAAGGATATCTACTTGGATTGGTAGAAAGAGCGATCCCTCGCCAAAACAACTTTCCGCCCGGGGCCACCCCCTTTCTAAAGGTACGCATGCGGGCGCAAGCGTGGGGGGAGTGAGAGAGAAAGACTTGAGGTGGTGTACGTCGTTTCCGCGGAGAGACTTGAGGTGGTGCAGGTCGTTTCAGCGGTATCCGGTGTTACCTTCACCAGAAGTGGTGGCTACGAACAACGGAGGCGGTGATGGATGGTACTTGTGGGCAGGGAGGGAGAGATGAGAGAGAAATTAAGATCATGATCTAGGGTGTGTGATTGTTATGATAAGGTCACATATTTCACGATTTAGTTCTAGATGTGTTTCGTCATTCTCTCAAGGATGACGGTCCTCTCTCTCCATCTCGAGTTTTGTGTACCAGCTTGAGGAAAGATTTAGCCAGCTCGATTTTATTTCATCTTCCTTATTTCACGGCTTTCTATTCATTTTATTTTTAAGGTTAATACCTGAAAAACCCCAAACTAGTACACATATGACAAATTTACTCTAAACTAATTTTTTGATAACAAAAAATCTCAAACTGGTACACTTTTGACAAATTTATTCCAAACCGTTATACTTAATGATAAATTTACCTTCTGTTAGTTTTCGTTAAATTTTATTGTCAAATTACTGAACTGAATGACAAGTAACAGTGGACTAGTGTACTAATTTGGGATTTTACTATATGTTTGTTACGGTTGTCATTTGTGATTTTTTGTGTTATTAATCCAATTTAACAGAGAATATATTTGTCACAAATATACCAATTTTAGGTTTATGGTGGTCGAACAAATTAGTTTGGGGTAAATTTATCGCAAGAGTACCAGTTTGGGATTTTTGTGGTCACTTGGGGTAAATTTGTTATAGATGTACCAATTTGTGATTTTTTGGAATCAAAAAATAAATTTGAGGTAAATTTGTCATAGGTGCTCAAATTTGGGATCTTCCAGGGTATCAACTCTTATTTTTAACACTAGCACACCAACATACGCTTTCCTTTGTTTTACAATATTTCGTAAAGATTAATTACATTTGATCATAATTATGTACAAAGAATGTCATTAAATGCATTATGTTTTAGATTTTGAAATATTGCATCAGCATTGATGACATTTTATGATAGGTGAGTCCAACATAGTATAAAATAGTAAAAAAAAAAAACGTGGATTTTCAGAAATTACAATTACGAGAGTATACAAAAGATTTACAACATCACGTCATGAGGGCGAAACATTATAAAACGTCAATTTTTTTTTTATTGATGTACAGTTCTAATCAAATGGATGATATAAATTTCATTTTTATTTCATTTTATGAGGTACATAAATTTCAGCATTTACCAAGGGTAAAATGTTGTAGAATGTGAAACTTTTTATTTTATGAGGTTGTGAACAAAATGCAAAATTGAGCACAATTAAAAGAAAAAATGATTATCTGCAAGATTGTTCATAGAGGAAAGATGGGATGAAGATTGAGATTCAAGAGATGTAGTCAGGAAGAACATAGAATAGTTTCAATTTTCATTTCCTTCTCAGGGAATTGTCTTAATCTCTTTATAAAAAGCTGTTGAATAGACTGTAAAGATTCGATGGCCCATTTTTCTTGAAATTGTGGTATTGGATCAGACTACACCGTCATTTCAATAACAGTATCATTATGTTAGCATTGCTCATTATGAAAATACGATATGATACAGAAAGCTTACTAACGAAATCATTGAGATGCTTCAAGTCTTCTATATATGTGTGTGTGCATATATAGAAAACGGCAATTTTGTGACTTGTGTGGTATTCCAGGTCAGTATTTTGACTAATTCAATCCCACGACCTTGCAACTCCGCGATATAAGCGGCAATGGAGATCACGCAACTACAAGTCATACTGTACAATATCGACATTCGCAACTTGTTCTTTATAGATAAAAGATGTATTCTCAATTACCCAAGCCCAAGGTGACCAAGTCAAAAGATGCTCGAAAAGTTCAAACATTGACCAGAGTGAAATTAATCTACTTTTAATTTTAAGAGAGTTCAATCGTTATGTAGTTAATAACATGTGACATACTTAATGCATTAGATTATCTCATTTATCTTCTGCATAGAGAACGTCAGTGAGAAGGACAGAAAGTTTCATTTTGGACTTTTCAAGCAAGGGCAACAGTGGAAGAAAAATCGGGCGAAAATGTGAATGGTTAATTTTCGCCTACACCACAGACAAATTAAATTATATATTCCAGAAATCAGCTAGGATAATAGCATTCTTTTGAGTCACGAAGTCCAAATAAAATAAAAGAACTTACCAACCAAAATCTTCATCAATGTGATGGATTAGCAATGCATCTTTATCCATTTTCACCGTCTATTTTGCTATTACCCTAATAACCCTTTGGGCATGAACATGTATAATTCCCTCAATATTATCGCACTTTTCCTCACATGGTTACTTCTCTGGATTTGCACATTCATCAATATCTACATAAGTTAAAAACGCATACATTAAATGTATCTAATTCTCCGATCATATAAATACAAATGACAAGTTAAAGAATGTCCATGTTATCAACGTACCACAACAACCATTCTCAAGGTAAGGATTGCCTTGGTAATGTTCTAAACAATTGCACTTGTAACCAAATCCGTTTTCGGCATTGGTGCAATTGGTGTTCTTGATGCACATGTAGCTTGTGATGTTCTTTTGGGCCTCCTCACATGTTTGATTCCCTATCACCCAGTCAAGAACTAGAGCTGACTCTTTAAATTTAAGCCGCGAAAGATCATCAACCAAGAAGTTTTAGAAGTCATTTTTTGGCAACAAAGGCATAGCCGCGAGGATTGAATTTTAGGACATTGGTGTTAAAATATGTCTCGAGTTTGAGCTTAATGAGAAAGTCTGAATATTTCGAATTGGATAATTTGTGGACGTTCAAAATCGAGCAAAGAAGATCCGAAGATCAACTTCCCCAAAATTCAAATCTACGTTGAAGAATTTGGCCTCTAAAATAGGAAAGTCCAACTTTGACTTGGATTTTGTTTAAAATATACAGAGATAACAATCGTTCAAGATAGGAAACAAAATCTTATGAGAAGTTGGCAAAAGAATAAGGGTCTCACTTATGGTATATAGACTCTTGGCCGCGGGTGGTGGAGGTTGATCATGAAGAATTGGTCTTGAAGTGTCGTCTTGTCGTTGAGTGCTGGGGAGGGATTTTCTTTGTCGTTCTTGTTCATAAATTACATCCAACAAGACTTAGTGTTCAAGCTAATTAAATCTTGTGGTAAGATTTGCGTGTAATTCCTTCGTAAGATTGAGAGATTATTTCTTGAGGAATTTCGGAGCTAAACACTGCATGCCTTATTGGGTGTAATTGGGGCTTGGAAAACACCGAGAGAGTGTTTGAGTGACTCGAGTGTGTAATCTCCTTGTATTGCTTGATCTATAGTGAAATTCATCTCTGCTCTCCCTGTGGACGTAGATCTTTACGACCATACCACGTAAATCAGGTCTTCAATTCATTTTCTTCTTCGTTCTATATTATTGTTCAATTACTCGTTCTTCGCAACAATTGGTATCAGAGCCAGATTTGGCTAAGTTGAAGTGAATCAATAGCGACTATGACATCTTAGATTTTCGATTCTATTTTCAATTGAATAAATCGGGCATTTCATCGACATGCCTATAGTGTTATTCTCATAGTTGATCACTTGTGAGATAACTAGATTATCTAGGGAAGTCATTAAGGATTTTAAGGCAAATAAACTTGAGGATTCGACCAGGAACCGACTGCTTGACCGTGCTCATCTACCGAGATCATTACGGCACATATAAATCGATTAGAGATCAGAGAAAGGTCAGTTCGACTGAGATGAGTGGTTAAACGTGGGTGATTCCACTAAATTGCAAAATTCTCATCGATCGACACTAGTTTGATTTTTCTGTCATTTTGGTATCATGTGTCCGTATTTGAATCATCGAGATTTTCACGACAACCAAGAGTCGACAATGTGTCGAGTTAGTTCATTGTGACTCGAAGAAAATTGACCACGGGTCATTTATACTAAAAAGTTCTAAAAGCTACTGAATAGCCTAGGTCACGCTAAAAGCACGCCAAATTGAAATTAATTACGAATTTGAGTCCGATTTCAGAAATTGAAAGTTTTTTCATGTCACAATTATATATATATATATATATATATATATATATATATATATATATATATATATATATATATATATATAAATGTGGTTGGTATAGTTTGAAATTTTATGGCCCTATTTTCCTGTTTTCCTATCCCATTGATTTATTGTCTGGAGATTTATATCTGCTTTTGCATGCGTATATTAAAATGAATGGGTCAACAATGTATCCTAGGGCATCGCTATTATATTGACCAAGCAGGGATTGACACGGGCCTAAAGGATCGAGACGTGACATCCCAGTTAAGGTGTATCAGAGCATGGTTGTTAGAAATTAGAGTGATAATGTACGATGGATATAGGATAGTAAGTAGGAAAAGCCTTTAAATTCATGACTGGTGCATGTCGGTGATAATTGTGTGGTAGAATTGTTTGTTGTGTATGGATCGCTTATCTTCTAATCCGATGTGGATTTGGAAGACAGGTTTCAGTAAAAAGACTGAACCATGAGCGAGCAGGAGCAGAGAACTCCGAGTAAGAGATCTGTCAGGCTTATAACTCAAGGTAGAACGCCAACCAAAGTTGGTACCCAAGGAGGCAGGGGTAGGGCGCCAGCACAGGCTAGCGTCAATGGAGCAGCAGCACCTCCGGTTGGTGCTGGGTAGCAAACCCTGGAGATCCCAGAGTAGATAGGATTTTGCAGTTGTTGGAGACAATGAGGGACTTGATAGGGCACTAGGCCCAGAATCAAGCCGTCACCGTTGCAGCCACCGCTCAAGCCGCCGTTACTACTACTATTACCGTTGTCATTGAAGCCGCCCTCGCTGCCGCACCCATTGCTACACCTGCCACCGTACCCCTTGAAAGTCCGCTAAGAATCGTAGTCGCTGGGAGACTGATTCACAAGCTGGTGGAACAATTCTTGAGGTTGAATCCGCCTCAGTTCACTGGGGTAGGAGACCTTAAAGCTACTGCCGTATGGATTCAAAAACTTGAGAAGGCTTTTGCACTATTGATGTGCAATGAAACCGGAAAGGTAGTCCTTGCAACTTACCAACTAGAGGGAGTTGCAAATACTTGGTAGAGAATCACCTAAGGAACAATGTTTCCAAAAGGTGTCGTCCTAGAGTGGAACGCATTCCTTGAGGCTTTCAGTGGCAAATACTTTTCAGAGATTGCCAAGGAGATGAAGATGGTAGAGTTTCAGCGCCTTCGCCAAGGCTTCATGGCTGTAGATCAATATGAGGCAGAGTTTGCTGAACTTTTGCAGTATGCTCCCGAACTAATTGAGAATCTAGCGAACCGAGTGAGAAGGTTTAGGGACGGATTCAGGCTGGACTTGAGGAGTGTATTGATTTCGCTAAATCTGATAACTTACAATGACCTATACGAGAGGGCCTAAATGATTGAAAGAGATTAGAATGAGAGAGCTGCCACATCCGGGTGGAGATGCAATCCGACATGGAAAGAGGCCCATGGTCAGAGGAAGATTCGAGATCTCGCCCAACAGGAAAGGTGGAGTTGGCAAGTCAGGGCCAAGCAAGAATGATTTGTGTCACACTTGTGGAAGGCGACATGGACCGAACTAGTGCCCTCGAAGGACGGGCGCCTGTTTTGAATGTGGCCAGTAGGGTCACACGGCCAGAGAATGTCCTAGGAGGCCAAGAGGACAACCGCAGTTGCTGCCGCTGCCAAAAATTAGACAAATTAGAGGGTATGCGCCTCAAAATGCACCGCAAGGAGGACATCTTAGACCTCCAGTTCAAGGCACAGTGTATGCCATTACACAAGGTCAGGCAGAGGCTGTGCTTGATGTGATCATAGGTACGGTTTCACTGAACAATCATCCTACTTATGCTTTATTCGATCCGGGAGCAACTCGTTCCTTTATTGCCGAGCAGTATGTTAAGTTGATAAGATTGAATCCTGCGAATCCGTTGTTAGCATATCTACACCATTGAAGGATAAGGTGTTAGCTGCTTTAAGTTGTTCGGGTTGCAAGTTAGCGATTGGTGAGCGAGAGGGGAAAATAGATTTGTTAGTCCTAGCCATGTATGACTTTGATTTGATTTGATAATTGGTATGGACTAGCTCACCAAGCAACAAGCTAAAATGGACTGCTATCACAAGTCGATTCAGTTTTACCCATTAAAGGGTGAGAGCTTCGAGTTTGTAGGGAATCGAGGAGGACCATCGATTTTCCTAATCTCATCGCAAGAGGCAACCCATTTGTTAAACAGAGGTTGTCAAGGTTACCTGGCAACTATCATGGATACAACAGTTGTGGAGCTGAAGATTGAAGATATTCCAAAGTTAGCATTTCATACTCGGTATGGTCATTACGAGTTCACTGTGATGCCATTCAAGTTGATGAATGCTCCAGCTGCTTTCATGGATTTGATGAACCGAGTGTTCAAGGAATATCTGGATCAATTTGTGATCGTGTTCATCGATGATATCTTGGCGTATTCAAGGAGTGCTGAGTAGCACGAGGATCATTTGAGATTAGTGCTCCATACCTTAAGGATTCACTAGTTGTATGCTAAGTTTAGCAAATGCGAGTTTTGGCTGACTCGTATTATGTTTTTAGGTCACCTGATTTCAAGCGAAGGAATCTTTGTGGACCCGAGCAAGATTGAAGCAGTGATCAACTAGTTGAGACTGACAATAGTGACAAAAATCCGAAGTTTTCTAGGTTTGGCAGGCTATTATAGATGGTTTGTAGAAGGATTTTCAGTTTTGGCGTCGCCTTTGACAAGACTCCTGAAGAAAGACGAGAAGTTCGTATAGACAAACAAGTGCGAGTGCAGTTTCCAAAAGCTAAAGCAAAAGCTGACTACCTCACATATGCTGACAATTCCATCTGGTCCTAGAGGGTACAAGATTTATAATGATGCGTCGTTTAGAAGACTGGGTTGCGTGCTGATGCAACATGGTAGGGTTGTTGCATACGCCTCCCGTCAGTTGAGACCTCATGAACTGAACTACCCGACGCATGACTTAGAGCTCGCAACTATCATTTTTGCGTTGAAGATTTGGAGACATTACTTGTGTGGGGAACATTTTTAGATCTTCACGGACCATTAGAGTCTCGAGTACCTATTCTCTCAGAAGGAGCTGAATATGAGACAACGCCGATGGATGGAACTTTTGAAAGACTATGATTGTGATATTTTATATCACCTAGGAAAGGTGAACAAGGTCGCCGACACTTTAAGCCGAAAGTCTTCAATTGCTCATTTATTGGTTAAGGAGTGGAATCTAATCGAGAGAGCTCGAGATTCAGTTTTCAAATTTGAGGTAAGCCACTTTTCTCATCTTATGGCCACTCTTAGAATTGAACCGGATGTGCAGCTCATGATCAAACTACTCCAACCGGCAAACCTGGATGTTCAGAAAATTTTACAAGAGGATATCGAAGAGAGAAACGTTGATTTTCAGGTTTCTGATGATGGAACACTGAAGTTCCGAGGACATTTGGTTGTACCTAACGATGTGAAGCTTAGAGAGGATATTTTATCAGAAGCTCATCGTAATAGTTACAGCATTCATCCCGGAAGTACCAAGATGTATCAGAATCTACGTCAACACTATTGGTGGTTGGGTATAAAGGCGGACATCGCCAAACATGTCACTTCGTGTTTGACGTGTTAGCAGGTTAAGGCTTAGCATTGCAAGCCGGGAGGACTGTTGCAACCTCTCGAGATCCCAGAGTGGAAATGGGAGCATATCACGATGGATTTCCTGACCGGATTACCAAGGAGTCAGAGAGGTAATGATTCAATTTGGGTAATAGTCGACAAGTTGACAAAGTCGGCTCACTTTATTGCAGTGTCAAAGGATCTTGACTTGGATAGGCACACTAAGTTATATGTGCGCCAAATAGTTTGACTGCATGGAGTGCCGGTACAATAACTTCAAACTGAGACTTGAGGTTTACTACAGCTTTTTGGAAGAGCTTGCAAGGTGCTTTAGGTACAAAGCTTTAGTATAGATAGATGGTCAGTCTAAGAGGACAATTCGGACCCTTGAAGATATGCTGCGAGCTTGCGTACTGGACTTTAAGGGGAGTTGGGAAGGGCAACTTCATCTCATAGAATTTGCCTACAACAATAGTTATCAGCAAAGCATCCAAATGGCTTCATTTGAAGTATTGTATAGCAGAGCGTGCAGAACACTGGTGTGTTGGGATGAAGTCGGAGAGAGAAAGATTACATGCCTAAAGTTGGTTAAGCAATCAGTGGATGATGTGGTAGTGATTAGAAACGGTTAAAGACCGCTCAAAGTTGTCAGAAAAGCTACGTAGATAAGCGTCGAAGGCTTTTCGAATTCCAAGTTGGTGATCACGTTTTTCTGAAGGTGTCACCAATGAGGGGAACTTCGCGCTTTGGCAATAAAGGAAAACTAAGTCCGAGGTAGGTAGGTCTGTTTGAGATTCTTGAGAGAATCGGGACTCTGGTGTATCGTCTTACGTTACCGCCGAGATTGGCGCAAGTGCACGACGTCTTTCACGTGTCACTATTGATGAAGTACGAACCTAACCCGACCCATGTGCTTAATTTTGAAGAATTAGACATGGATGACTATGTGTCATACATTGAAAGCCCAGCTCAGATCATGGACAGAAAAGAGCAAGTTCTGCGTACAAAGACCATTCCGATGGTCAAAGTGGTCTGGCAACACCACAGCACCAAAGAGCAACCTGGGAGACTGAAAATTCAATGAGGCATTTGTACCCCCACCTTTTTGCTTAAGTATTGTAAGGTTTAAATTTTGAGAACAAAATTTTTATAAGAAGGGGAGAGTTGTGACATCCTAGATTTTCGATTCTGTTTTCAATTGAATAAATCGAGCATTTCATCGACACTCTTATAGTGCTATTATCAGAGCTGATTACCCGTGAGATAACTAAACTATCTAGGGAAGTCATTAAGGATTTTAAGGCAAATAGACTTGAGAATTTGACCAGGAATTGATTGCTCGACCGTGCTCATCTACCGAGATCATTACGGCACAGATATAAACCGATTAGAGATCAGAGATAGGTTGGTTTGACTGAGATGAGTGGTTAAACGTGGGTGATCCCACTAAATTGCAAAATTCTCATCGGACGGCACTAGTTTGATTTTTATGTCGTTTTGGTACCCTGTGTCCGTATTTGAATTCTTGAGATTTTCACGACAACTACGAGTCACCAATGTGTCAAGTTGGTTCATTGTGGATCAAAGAAAATCGACCACGGGTCATTTCTATTGAAAAGTTCTAAAAGTTACCCGGTAGCCTAGGTCACGCTAAAAACGCGCCAGATTGAAATTAACTGCAAATTTGAGTCCGATTTCATAAATTGAAAGTTCTATCAAGTCACAATTAATTCTAGGAGCGTCAACTCAGTCTTAGAATATTTTTCTGCAAACCAAGACTTTTTGGGAAAAAATCGTTCTAGGGCCGTTTTGTCTAGAAAAAAGTTAGGAATTATTTTTTATCGTGAAATTAGGAATCAAGTAGGATCAATTGGTGAGGGAAAATACCAATTTGATCATAGAGGTGTCGATTGAATTGATTGAGGCCGAATTGCGTGGAACCAAGCAAGAACAAGTGTCCATTGGAGGAAATTATAAGCAAATTCGTATGCCCCCACCACCCTCGACATTTGGACCAATTCAATCATCTAGAATGGAGCACGGGTGGCTGAATTGAGGCCAAGGAAGACAGCTATGGAGGAGATTTGGTCAAGGGGACCAAATTGCGGAAGATAAAAGCAAGGTGGACCCCTTGCCCCCTCCCTCTCTCCTTTCTCCCTCTCTCTCGTTGGCAGCCCTCTTTCCTCCCCCATTTGTGCTGCTCGAACACCTCAATAAACTAGAGAGGCCATTTGAACAGCCAGCTGAAGCCCTCGCCACCGCTTGCCACCGCACCCCACCGTGCAATCCCGTCGCCCCAGCAGCCCTGTCTCAAGTTCCAGGAGTTGTCCCGAGTAGCTCAAGCCGCCGTGAGCTGTTGTTGACCATTGTGAACCACCCCTTCGAGCCACTACTGCCTCCGCCAATCCACCGTTGCCTTTACTTCACTGAACTAGCCCCGTTTTCTCTCTTTTGCAGCTCAAAACATAAGCAAAAATAGTGGGTCTCAAGGCCGCTGTTCAACCCATTTTGAGGTGGTTCCAGGCCCCAAAAGCTCGGCTCGCTCTGGAAAGAATCAAGCCCCGTTGCGTCCCCGTCGATTTGAACTGACCGTCTCGCGAATCAACTAAATTTAACTCACTAATCCTCACTTAGTAGGTTAATTGTGCTTAGGGGTTGATTAGTTTAGACTAAAATTGATTAGGTGGTTAGATTAGATTAGATTAGTGAATTTAATTAATTGCCATTGCATGTTAGGTGGTTAGTTAGTATAATTAGCGAGTAAATAGATTATAGTATTTATTTAATGAGTCTCGAAAATTTTCCGGGCCTGTTCCAGCATATAACTAGGCATTACGGGCCTAAGTATGCATTTATTGTATTTATTTAATATTTTTTGTAATTATTTAATTAATTATTCATTTTCCGGAAATTAACCCGGGATAGTCGGTGACCGGAATTTCGTGGCCGATTGCTGTGGTGCTCTCTCTTTATTTAATTAAGTACATGAATGTGCAATTTGATTTTGATTGGTGTTTGTGGGTATTAATTTCCAAAAATGGATAATTTGGTAATTAAGTGGAAAATTACCGGGCATTGATCTATAGTGCCAAAAATCTATTTTGGGACTGCTGAAAATAGTGGGAGGTTCAAAAGTGAAAACCTTGTATTTTGGTTAGGGCCGGCCGTGTACCTACACACGTGTATTTTTATCGAGTATGATAAAAAGAGTAAATTGATTGTATCTTCGGAATAATATACTATAATGGCTCAATGATTTGTATGTTATCTTGGAGAATGGACGTTATATTATTATAGCTTGATGATTCTCATGTCATCTTGGAGAAGAAAAGATATGTTATAACGGCTCGATGACTATATATGTCGTCTTAGAGATAGAACGTTATGCATGTCAGCTTGATGACTTTCATGTCGTCTTAGAGAAAGAACAGTGTGCTATAACGGCTCGATGACTCTATATGTTGTCTTGGAGATAGAACGTTATGCACGGTATGTTATAACAGCTCGATGACTCTATATGTCGTCTTGGAGATAAAATGTTATGCATACCCATTTGATAGCTCTATATGTCATTTGGAGATAGGATAATATACTATATATATTTCAAATTCAATTAGGAGTCCTGGATTTTGATCGGATTCATAGATAGTATTAAATGGGCCGACTAAGAGATGGTCGTGATGACATGTAATCGATTGGGTCGATTGATCGATGATTTGATTCAATTTGATTGAGTGATATAATTGTCAGTATTTATTATTTGAACTAACTTGCAAGAAGGAACTGAGACCAAGGTAAGTCTTTTAACGCCTGATTATTCTTAGGCAGCCCTTATGGCGTAATTTTCTTCCTAATCGGGCCTTAGGGGGTAGAACTCGTTGAGTCATCGTCTCACCCCGTTATGGGATAATATTTCAGGTCCATAGATGGCAGCACCTCCAGCTCCTCCCAAGCATTTTGGTATACCGAAGGAAATCACATAAATAGGTTATCATATTCCGATACACCCCCACCCTGAAGGATTGGAGTATGTACTGGTGAAATTTACTATTTAGGTTGACGTGGGTGAACCCGAAAAGGTACCCCATAAGTACCGGTCATGGTATCGTCACTATCATGACGGGCGAAGGGAGGGTCCTGTGCTGGAATCTGATGTATCTCTGTATGTTTTGGAGGTTGCCTTTAGTAAGGGTACAGAAGACCCTAAAGATGGAGCGGTAGAGGATGCGAAGGATCCAAACCTCGAAGAGTTAGGTAGCGCATGCAAACGTTTCTGTTCCGGGGAAGAGTTTTTTTTCAGAAATGGTTCTTTTCTATTTCTGCTCCGGGGAACAATTTCTGAGTAAAAGAACCCGTTTGATAACGACACAAAATTTCTACTGCGGGAATAGAAAAAGAATAGAAATGCGTTTGATAACGCAACAATTTCTTTTTTGTATTTATTCATTTTTTAATCTTGCCAACGGATTGCCGCCGCCTCTCGCCGCCGGTCGCCGTCGCCGGCCCGCCAGCCACCGCTGCCGCACGACCGCCGGGCGATCGGCGGCCGGCGGTTGTCGGCGGCCGATGGGCTTCCGACGGCGCCTGGCGGTGACGGTCGGCGGCCGGCGGCGGTCGTGCGGCAGCGGTGGCTGGCGGGCGGGCGGCGACGGCGACCGCGGACGGAGGCGGCGGCGACGGCGGGTGGCGATGGGCCGGAGGCCGGAGACGGCTGCCGGCCGGCAGCGGCGACCGGGCGCGGCGGGGCGGCGCCCGGCGCCCGGCGTCCGGCGGCGCCCGGCGTCCAGCGGCGGCGGCGTCCGGCGACCGACGGCGTCCGGCGTCCGGCGGCGTCCGGCATCCAGCGACCGGCGGCGTCCGGCGTCAGCGTCGGCAGCGTCAGCGTCGGCGCCCGGCAGCGTCCAGCGTCAGCGTCGGCGGCGTCCGGCGTCCAGCGTCGGCGGCGTCCGGCGTCAGCGTCCGGCGGCGTCCGGCGCCCGGCGTCAGCGGCGGCGGCGGCGGCGGCCGGCGGCGGCGGCGTCAGCGTCCGGCGTCCGGCAGCGGCGGCGTCAGCGGCGACCGGCGGCGTCCGGCGACCGGCGGCGTCCGGCGGCCGGGCGGCGTCCAGCGACCGGGCGGGCGGCAGCAGCGGCACCGGCGGCGGCGGCAGCGGCGGCGGCGGCGGCGACCGGCGGCGACCGGCGGCGGCGACCGGCGGCGGCGGCGGTTGGCGGTTGACGGTGGTCGCGGGAAGAAAAGAAAATCAGCTTATTTCTAGCAATTGTTCCGGGAACAAGAAGCAACTTTTTTGCTTCTTGTTTTGTTCCCAAACCATTCCCGGGCTAAGTTTTTATTCAGGGAACAAAAAAACAATGTGGCGTTAGCAAACGGGTTTCTGTTCTTTTTTTGTTCCAGGGAACAAAAAAACAGAAACCAAGAGAAACAGAAACGTTTGCATGCACACCCTTAGAGTCCCAGTGTACTCGGCAGATGGCTCCAATGAGGACGAGGAGGTGGAGCAAGATGAGTTTAATGATGATGAGTAGCCATGGTTGTTTGACCCCACCCATGTTTGTTAAACCTTAGGTGTTTGGGTAAACAGAGTTTGGTTTGGCTTGTATTATATATGACTAGTTGTGTTATATATATGTTTGTGTGTGTGTGTGTGTGTGTGTGTGTGTGTGTGTGTGTGGTTGGTATAGTTTGAAATTTTATGGCCCTGTTTTCCTATCCTATTGTTTTAATGTTTGGGGATTTACATCCGCTTCCGCATGCATATATTAAAATGGATGGGTCGGCGATGCGTCCTGAGACATCACTATTATATCGATCAAGCAGGGATGGGCACAGGCCCGGAGGATCGAGACGTGACAGCGACAGCAGAAGTAAAAGTGAGAATCGACAGATTTGATGGGAATGATTTTAGTTTCTAGAAGATGCAGATTGAAGATTATCTTTATCAGATGAAACTACACTTGCCTGTATCTGGGGAGAAACCAAAGTCGATGAAGCAAGCTGATTGGGATTTGCTGGATAGATGAGCTATGGGTGTTTTTCGGTTGACGTTGGCTCGTAATATCGCGTTTAACATCTTGAAAGAGAAGACTACTACTGATTTGATGCAAGTCCTATCAAATATGTACGAGAAGCCCTCTGCGATCAACAAAGTTTATTCAATGCGACGTCTATTTAATTTGAAGATGAGTGAAGGTGCGTCAATTGTAGATCATATCAATGAATTCAATGTGATTGTTAGTCAATTGAGTTCAGTTGAGATTGACTTTGAAGATGAGGTACGTGCTTTGATTCTATTATCCTCATTGCTTGATAGTTGGAATACGACTATTACTGCTGTTAGTAATTCCTCCGGGTCAACAAGTTTGATGTTTGATGGGGTTCGAGATTTGATTCTAAGCGAGGACATTCGTAGAAGAGAATCTGACAAATTTTTATCTGCTGCTTTAGTAGGTGAAAATAGAGGAAGATCTAGAACACATGTTAGTAAAAGCAGTACTAATATAAATAGGCATAATCAATCTAGGACTAGTGATGTTGTCTGTTGGAGTTGTGGCAAGAAGGGGCATCTTAGAAGGAATTGCTTTAAGCTAAAGAATGAGAAGGGTAATGGAATTATAGTTGATTCTGCAGACAATGTTGTAGCTATAGCAGAAAATGCTGATTAGGTCTTGTCTATCACTAATGATTCATTGTTTGATGGATGGATTATGGATTATGGTTATTCTTTTCATGCTACACCAAATAGAAACTGGTTTACTACTTATCAATGCATGAATAATAGTAAAGTGCAGTTAGGGAACAATGCTGAATGTAAGGTCGTCAATGTTAGCAATGTTAAAATCAGAATGTATAATGGTATCGTGAGGACATTGACTAGAGTGAGGCATGTTCCAAAGTTAAAGAAGAACTTAATTTCCTTGAGTGCCCTGGATTCAGCTGGATATTAATATATTTCAGAATGTGGAATTCTGAAAATTGTTCGAGGTGCTTCGATAATAATGAAAGGAATAAAGCACAATGGCCTATATGAGCTTCAAGGTGAGACAGTGACAAATTTCCCTACAAAGACGTCAAATGCATATGCTCGAGAGTCTAAATTGTGGCATATGTGTTTGGGGCACATTGGCGAGAGAAGCCTGAAGGTTTTAAGTGAAAGAAATCTGCTATGTGGTTATATTTCTAACGAACTGAATGTATACAAGTGCTGTGATTTAGATCAATGGCGGAAAGTGCACTTCAATACAACTGTAAAAAAAACCATGGAAATTGCAAAATTGTAGGTTGTCGCGGTTTCCTTCGAGGAAGAGTGCTAGATATATACTAACAGTTGTTGATGACTACTCGATGAAGATGTGGGTATTTGTGCTTAGGCACAAGTTTGATGTCAAGCTCAAGCAGTTGATAGCTTTGATCGAAAAGGAGATTGGTAAGACGATCAAGCATGTGCAAACTGACACTAGCATAGAGTTTTGCTTGAAGCTATTAAATGAATTCTGCATGAAAGAAGACATAGTGAAAAATCGCACTTATGCCAGTGAACCACAATATGTTACGGAATTGATGAGCAAAACATTGCTAGAGATGGCCCATAAAATGCTCTCTAGTGCTGGTTTAGCTAGGAGATTTCTAGTGGATGCGCTAAGTACGTTGTGCTACCTGATGAATAGATCCCCATCGACTACGATTGGATATGGGACTACCGAAGAAGTGTGGTAAGGTAACGTTGCTGATTATTATGTTCTTAGAATATTTGGTTGCCCATGTTATATTTGAGCGAGTGATGGTAAGCTTGACGGAAGGGTAAGAAAGTGCATATTCCTAGGCTATGCACGAGGTGAGAGGGGTTATCGGTTGTGGTTCCCGGAGTTAAATTCACCTATTATCAGCAGAGAAGTGACGTTTAACAAGTCTTCAGTACTTCTGGCTAGGAGTGATTATAGTAGTATTCAAACGGATCTGAACGGTGTTCAGCTTGAGGTGGAGTTGCGACCAGAAACTTCTGAGGTAGCATATACGGGTACTAGCAAAGTAATCAACACAAATGGTGCTTGTAGCGAGATGGATCCTATAGAGCCAATGGTTGCTGTAACTACTGAAATTAACAAAGTACGTATTCAATCTCTTGATTGATATAGATGCAACAATGGTTTTGCATTATCTGCGGTTAAGGAGGTTGCGTCAGAAAATCCTTGTGAAGCAGTTAAAAGTGCATGTGGAGTTGGTATTCTGATGAGGTCCTCGGTTATGGCGAAGTTCAAGCGAAGCTTGGACTTGGATAATATCTGTGGCGGTCGAGCCCATCGGGGGCTATGGGAAAGTAGTGGCAGAGTTTGAATTTTTGTGAAGCGATTACGACTTGGCTCAAATGGTCGAGCCCATCGAGCCAATGCGAAGATTGTTAAAATATGTCTCGAGTTTGAGCCCAATACAAAAGTCTGAATATTTCGAATTGGATATTTTTCGGACGTTCGAAATCGAGCAAAGAAGATTCGAATATCAACTTCCCCAAAATTCAAATCTGCGTTGGAGAATTTGGCTGCTAAAATAGGAAAGTCCAATTTTGACTTGGATTTTGTTTAAAATATACAGAGATATGTTTTTGGTTATAATCGTTCAAGATAGGAAACAAAATCCTATGAGAAGTCGACAAAAGAATAAGGGTCTCACTTATGGTATATAGACCCTTAGCCATGGGTGCTGGAGGTTGATCATGAAGAATTGGTCTTGAAGCGCCATCTTGTCGTCGAGTGCTTGGGAGGAATTTTCTTTGTCGTTTTTGTCCGTAAATTACATCGACGAAAATTTAGTGTTTAAGCCAATTAAATCTTGTAGTAAGATTTGCGTGTAATTCCTTCGTGAGATTGAGAGATTATTTCTTGAGGAATTTTGGGGCTAAACACTGCATGCGTTCTTGGGTGTAATTGGGGCTTGGGAAACACCGAGAGAGTGTTTGAGTGACTCGAGTGTGTAATCTCATTATATCGCTTGATTTATAGTGAAATTCGCCGCTACTCTCCCTGTGGATGTAGGTTTTTACGACCGAACCACGTAAATCCGGTGTTCGATTTATTTTCTTCTTATGTCTATATTATTGTTCAATCGCTAGCCCTATCGCAAATCGGAATGATTGGAATAGCTCTTAATAGAGATTTGGTAGCCCAAGGTGTTCTTAGGCATGCTCGTTTGACAATAACCGATGCCAGAACACAATCCGCTACCGACGTCCAAAATGTTACTGCACGAATACATACAACCGAAAGAGAACTTTCCATTGCTGCTGTGGAATTTAGCTGACGTGTTGCAACCGACTAGAGTGAACTTGTTCTTGGTGCTGGATATGGGGAACTTTGCTAATTTGAGAAATGGATATGTGCTTGCAGACCTATCTTTCCCGGAAGAGTTATAGCTTTCTCAACCAGTCGAAATGTTAACGCATAGCTCGTGATCCTGGATAGAAATGTTGAGTATTTGGAAGCCACTACTTTTTGTACTCATGTAAGTACGGGTGAGTCGATAAAGTCATCACAAATGACTCTAAATGAGGTATGATCTATGTGGCATTTGGGATCACTATTGTTAGATATGAAGGGGTATGGAATTTTGAAATTTCCACATAAACTTTGACATCCGGACTTGGTCATTGAATCATCTGTTATTTATATTTTGTGATCTCACATTTTCATACACACATTTTCTCTTTAAAGTGGTGGTTATTTCACATGTAGTTTTTCTACATTTCGTACTTTTTCATGACAACCGCCCATTTGATAACCGTCTTAATGGGAGACGGTATATAAAAGGAACAATCGTTCATTTCTAACTGGGCAATCCCAAGGTCTAATACAAACCCTCTATTTGGAATACACCATCAGTATATGTGAGGGAATTGGATTAGTAGTGTGTGCCCAATATTTCTCTTAATTTTTAGGATTTTCCAACGAACGTGAATACGAACAATGGTTGGAGGTTTGTCTATAAATGATCCTGATTTTCACATTTGATTTTTATGTCTTACATTTGGTATCAAAGCGTGTTTAGTGCCCCCGTCTTGTTTTTGTCAATTTTTGATGTATTTTTGGGGCATTTTAGAGATGAACACTATTAAGAGTTTTGAGGCCAAGAGAGAAACTTGCCGATTCCGGGCAAATTCCGGCAACCCACCTCTTGAATTCAAACCCGTACGGTCGCACCACCATGAGGAACATTAGCCATGAGTTATTTCGGCATATCGGTGTTCGCCGGAGGCTAATCAGGTGGCGGAAGTCGCGGTGGTTAAAGGATTGCATTTTGGGAAATTTTCTTTTGATTTGAGGGCCAATTTCTTGCTCATTTTCGCCAAAATAATGGGTTTTAGAGAGCAAAACCCATTATTTATTTGTGTCTGGAGATGGGCTCTTGGAGAAGAAACCGAGAGTGCTAGTATGAACACCTAGAGGGGGGGTGAATAGGTGTTTAAGATATGTTTGGGAAATATATGCAGAATAAAATAAACTTTAAACAAATGAGTTAGGGAAGAGAATAAGAACACAAGATTTATAGTGGTTCGGCTTAATCCAAGCCTACGTCCACTCTCCCATGCTAACAGCCTTCTTGGCTGGATTCCACTATGCAATCAACAAGAGATTACAACTTCGAGTGCAAACACTTAGTAGTAGATCACACTATCTCACTAAGTCACTCTTTTGGTATTTCTCTCACGATTACAAACGTTTAAGCTCTCAAGAGACAAGTATATGATCGAAAGTCGCTTAGACTTTGGAATTATAAATTCTACTCTCCGTCTCTTACTTGCTCATCGGTCCTTCATCTCCTTAAATACTCCTCCACTTCCAAACTACCCGTTGGACAGTATCCGGAGAATCGTCTTCCAATATACCCATTGGACAGCTCTGTATCTAGAAGATTTGGTAGCCGTTGAGTGACAAAGGTAAAATCCCAAATTGATTCCGATCGCCCATACAAACGAAATCTTGGTTTCCATAAGTAAAGCTTCTTTGTATAGAAAGTTCTTGTCTTCAAGTTCCAATCGTCAATCAATTAGATTGAATCAATCAAATCAATCTTGATGTGGAATCCAAACCATATCACTAGCCGTTATATGATTGGGCTTGTGTTACGTTTCATCGAATCTGGATGTAAAGTCTGAGAGCAATAGACTTTACAATCTGAGTCTGTAAACTTTACAATCTGGGTCTGAACATATCTGCTTCTGAACAGATTTAGCTTTAAGGTCTGTACCCAGTTCAGCTTCAGCATAGAGTCTGTCTTCTGGTTCATCATTCACGTTCAGTCTGGAATTAGTCAGAGTGAGCAGACTTCTGATGTATAACAAACTTTGACACTAAAGTCTGGCAGTCTTCAGACTTTGAGTCTTGAGTCTAGTAGTCTTCAGACTTTGAGTCTTGAGTCTGGCAGTCTTCAGACTTTGACACAGAAGTCTGGAAATCTTCAGAATATACTTTGGACATGTGTTACATTCAGTCTTCTGGTCGTCTTCACACTTTGACAATATCCTTTACATGTTCTATCATCTGCATGGTCTATTACTTAACCATTAAACATGTTATTTTAGCCTTTGATTTATTTTGTCATTTTCAAAACATCATAAGGGATTTGATTTCTCCCCATGTGATCATGACAATATTTGCGAATAGAAATAATTGCTGCTTGTTGAACAGAATTTTTTTTTTTTTCAGTATTTCCTTTGTAGCAACAACATCCGCAACGATCACTTGCATTTTGAAATTCGAGGCAAAAATTTATTTTCTTCAATTAAGCTTTTCTTGAATTCAACCTGCATCAACTTAACAAACTTTTTGCCCAAATAAGCTGTAATAATATTCACGTGATATATAATGCCATTTCTTCAAATAAATTGAATAGCATTTATAAAGTTATCAAATATTAAAATTCAGAACTATTCAACCTTTCGTATGACGCATAAGGGATTTCCTCAATAAGCAAAAATTTTGCACAAGGAATGGAATCTTTGAACCTCAAAAAGATAGTATAGAATCTCCATAATTTTGTGATTGAGTTTTCCAAAATCCATATGGAAGATTCTTTTTGTGACCTGCAAATTCTTATATAACAGATAATAATCTTTGCAAAAATGTCACTTGATATCTTCCTTTTATTTGCGGATCAAACTTGCTAGATATAATATATCTTCTAAGAATATAGCAAGAATATCCATGAATATGTAGTAATATCTTTTGAGATCAAAGCAATTTCCTTGAGCATAAATTTTAGATATGCATTTTGCAAAAGGAAAATAGATATTTCTGTCACGTGCCAAAATTGCAATACCTTATATTTATGACAGAAGATATTCGCAATATAATAAACAATCATCCAAAATCATGATAAATGTGTTGGAGAAATCTTCTTGAAGTGTTTTGAAGTTGACAAAACGTTTCTATCGTCTAGTCTGAAGGCTTGCAGACTCTGCTATTTAAAGTCTGAAGACCTCCGGACAGCCAGACTCAAAACTCAAAGTCTATCCTCATTGACAGTCTCTAATCCGTTGAAGAAAGGTTATCCAGAACTGAATGTTTCGTTGAGGATTTGACTTTATCAACTGGAGAAGATCTCGTGGCTGGAGAAGACATAACGGAGTCCTTTGATTGATCGAAGATTGACTCGATAATTGAAGATCCGGTGATTGCCTAAATATTATTGGAAGGTTCTGCTTATGGAAATCGAGATCCTTATTGTATGGGCGAACAGGATTGATGGGCTATCAACACGTTCTTTTATAGCTTGAACAATCTTCCTAATTGATTCTGTCCAACGGGTAGACTGGAGGAATTCCTTTGGTAAGTGCCAAAGGGTATGATGGCATAAAGAAGTATATAAGGAAGACTGTCTTAGTTGTTCAAGGGGTGCGCGATAGAAAAATTCCAAAGTCTGAATCTCCTATTTGTTTAGATAAATCCTTTGAGCGAATACTTGTATACAAAAGAGAGTCTATATTTGTGAGAGACCTTGAGGAGGTGTGGTAGAACATCTACACTTTGTGGAATCAAGGCAAAGCTGTGCTGTAACTTCTCTTTTGATCATAGTGAAATCCAGCCGGTGGGCTGTCAGTGCGGAAGAGTGGACGTAGGCTTGGAATAAGCCGAACCACTATAAATCATGTGTTCAATTTTCTCTTCCTCACTCTCTCTACCTCGATCGTATTTCATTTTTTTAATTAAGAGAGAATTTACTTTCTATCATATGCTAAGAATCGCTTCCGTATATCGATAAATTGTTTAGGCACCTATTCACCCCCTCTAGGTACTCATACTAGCAATATCAATTGGTATCGAGCTGTGTACTTACTTTATTTGAAGTGTTTTACTTCATAGTAAAAGATCCATGGCTAGTATGCTAGCACCGGGGCTGATGGAAGGGCAAAGCAATACCAGACCACCCTACTTTGATGGAAAGGATTACAACATCTGGAAGAACAAGATGAAAGCTTTCCTACGATCAAAGGATCCTCTGGAATGGGACGTTGTAGAAAAATGAATTACTCCTACCACTGCATCAGTCCCGAAAGAGGAAAAGAAAGCGAAGAAACCAGCGGAATGTCTCGGGAAGAAATAATCAAGAGACAAACACTCGATGCAAAAGCAATTTACTCCTTATATTGTGCTTTATCACCAACTGAATATAATAGAATATCTTCTTATGGTACAGCAAAAGAAGTTTGGGACAGATTGCATATCACCTATGAAGGAACAGATCGAGTGAAGGAAACAAGAATCGACATTCTTCTTGGTCAATACGAAGCCTTCAGAATGAAACCAGGAGAATCTATATCGACATGTTTAGTCGTTTTACAGATATTGTAAATGGTCTTGAAAATCAAGGTCAACCAACTTCTGATCCCATGAAGGTAAACAAGCTACTGCGTGGACTCTCCAGGGATTAGAATCACATAAAGACTTCGATAAGAGAGACGCAAAGAATTATGCCACTATCTGTCGACGAGCTAATTGGAACTCTTCAATCTTATGAAGTGGAACGGATCAATGAAGATGAAGATCCAAAAGGTAAGAAATCCATTGCATTAAAATCAATTGATGATTCGATGATACAGATTCTGAAGAAGATATGGACGATGAGGAGCTTGCTCTCATGATAAGAAGATTCAGAAAACTGAATAGAAAAGGAAGAAGGTTCAACTCAAAGAAACAAAGCTTTCAAAGACAACAAACCAAGTCTGTTGATGATGAGGAACCAAACAAAGACATAGTTTGCTTTGAATGTAAGAAAAAGGGACACATCGACTCTAACTGTCCTCTTACAAGAAGAAGAAAGGAAAAGCTGAAAAATTTCGAAAAGCTCTCAAAGCCGAAACTTGGAGTGACACAGAGTGTGAAGAAAGTGATAATGAATATGCCAATCTATGTCTGATGGCACAATCAGACTCAGACTCTGAATCAGACTCAGACAATGAATTTGAGGCAAGTAATTTTAAAATTCCTATCAAAGTTTCTAAATATATTGACGAACTATGCTTTAGTCTTAAGACTTCTCTCAAAAGAATTTCCGAACTAAAAAAAGAAAACTCAGCTCTAAAACAAAAGGAAAATGTTTTAGCAGAAAGAGTTAAAAGTCTAGACTTGTCTGTTTCCAATCTTAAAGAAAATGAAGATAATCTTTTAAAAGAAAATGCTTTTTTAAAAACAGACTTATCAAATATATCAAAGAAATTTTCTATAGGGTCTGAAAAACTTGAGAAAATTCTTTCAGCACAAAGACCTTACTTCAATAAGTCCTGTCTAGGTATGACAGAAGAAACAATTCCCTTGATCGATTTTCCTAAAGTGAAAGAAAGAATTAAGAAAAGACTCTCGAGTGAAGTTTACAAAAATCACTTCAAGAAAGTTTTTGTTAAATCTGTAGGTAGAAATGCTATAAAATGTTCAAAATGTAACAGTCCGGATCACTTTGAAAAAGAGTGTCCTATGGTTTGGAAACTTGTTAAGAAAATATGGGCTAATACTGCTTATGTTACTAACACCAAAGGACCCAAGAAAGTTTGGGTACCAAAGAAAGCTTGAGACTCTTTTTTAAATGCAGGTCACCGTCAAGAAAAAGGTAAAGTGGTATCTTGATAATGGATGCTCAAGACACATGACAGGAGACTCAAAATGTTTCATAAAGCTTGCTCAAGTAAATGGTGGAAAAGTTTCATTTGGAGGAAACAGCAAAGGAAGTATTGTGGGATTTGGAACTGTGAAAATTGGAAATCTCACAATAAGTAATGTTTCCTTAGTGGAAGGACTCAATTACAATCTTCTCAGCATTAGTCAACCGTGTGATACTGGTTTCAAGATCTTCTTCCAAGAAGGAATATGTTCGGAATCGTAAAGACTCTACTCGATCTTTCATGGGTCGTAGACATGGAAACATCTATCTTGGATGTGAAACCAAATGAATCGCAATGTTTTATCTCAATTCAAGACAAAGCAAGCTTATGGCAAGAAAGCTTGGTCATGTCAACATGAAGCGATTAGCCAAAATCTCATCAAAACAGCTTGTTCGAGGACTACCCAAATTACCTTATCAAAAGACTGATCCATGTACTCCATGTATTCTGGGAAAACAGGTAAGAAATTCATTTAAGCCAATATATCATGTCTCTACTAATCATGTACTACGGTTGCTGCATATGGATCTCTTCGGACCAACCAGAACACAGTATTGGAGGTAAGAAATATTGCCTAGTAATTGTGGACGATTACTCCCGTTTTACTTGGGTATATTTCCTTGCAAGTAAGTTTGAAACCTTCTCGTATTTTGAAAAGTTTGCTAAAAATGTTCAAAATGAAAAATGATATGTTATCTCTTGTATAAGAACAGATCATGGAGGTGAATTTGAAAATCAAGATTTTCAAAATTTTGTGATGAATCTGGCTTTAATCATGTGTTCTCCTCTCCATATACTCCTCAGCAAAATGGAGTTGTGGAAAGAAAGAACAGATATCTTCAGAAATGGCTAGAACTCTTTTAATAGAAAGCAAGATTTCTTCACGATTTTGGGCTGAAGCTGTTTCAACAGCTTGTTATATCATCAATAGAGTCTTCTTAAGACCTATTATAGAGAAAACCCCTTATGAATTGTTCAAAGAAAAGAAGCCTATTGTTTCATACTTTCATGTATTTGGTTGCAAATGTTTTATATTGAAAAATGCAAAAGATCGAGTTGGTAAGTTTGAAGAAAGATCGATGAAGGTATCTTCCTTGGATATTCTACATCAAGCAAAGCCTTCGAGTCTATAACAAGAAGAGCCGAGTCTCGTGAAGGAGTCAATGAATGTCAAATTTCAAGACTCAACACAAGATGAATCAAGTCGAGACTCATCAAGAAGAGTCCGAACTTTGCTCCGCACCTTCCAAAGCTTACAACTCAAGAAGCATCTCGGACACGGAAAACCAGCATCGGGATGTTCGTGAAGATTCAATCAAAGAGAGATCATCAAACAGACAAATCAACAAGTAACTGGAAGCATAAGTCCAGTCATCCCAAAGATCTTATAATCGGCGAAATTAATGAAGGAATTCGCACCAGAGATCCAAAAGTCGAGAAGAGTCTAGTTTGTAGCTCTTGTTTATGAAATTGAACCAAAAAGCATAGAATAAGCTTTGTCTGATGAAAGCTGGATTGAAGCTATGCAAGAAGAGCTCAGACAATTCAGCATTAATGATGTCTGGGAATTGACATCCAAACCAAAAGGTAAAACTGTTATTGGAGCTAAATGGGTGTTCAGAAACAAGATGAATGAGAAAGGAAAAGTCGTACGAAACAAAGCAAGACTCGTGGCCAAGGGATATACGCAAGAAGAAGGAATAGACTATGATGAGACTTACGCTCCAGTAGCAAGGTTAGAAGCTATTCGACTATTACTTGTGTTTGCTTGTTATAAGAATTTCAGGTTATTCCAAATGGACGTCAAAAGCGCCTTCCTAAATGGATTTATCCATGAGGAAGTTTATGTGGAACAACCACCAGGGTTTGAAGACCCAAAGAAGCCAGACTCAGTCTTCAGACTGAAAAAGGCTTTGTATGGTTTAAAGCAAGCACCTCGAGCTTGGTACGATAGATTAAGTAAGTTCTTAATACAAAATGGTTTTGTCAAAGGTAAAGTAGATACGACTTTATTTATCAAAAAGGAAATCAAAAGTTTCTTACTTGTTCAAATATATGTGGATGACATTATTTTCGGATCTTCAAATGAAAATATGTGCAAGAAATTTTCTAAGTCTATGCGGGATGAATTTGAAATGAGTATGATGGGAGAGTTAACATTCTTTCTTGGTCTTCAAATAAAACAATTGAAGGAAGGAACTTTTATTTATCAAGAAAAATATGTTAATGATCTTGTCAAAAGATTTGGACTGGAGAAGTGCAAAAAGACCGACATACCGATGTCAAGTTCTTTGAAGATAGACAAAGATGAAGAAGGAAAGAAAGTTGATCAAAAGCTGTACAGGAGCATTATTGGTTCACTTCTTTATCTTACTGCTTCTAGACCTAACATTTTGTTGAGTGCTTGCATCTATGCAAGGTTTCAATCAAATCCTAGAGAATCCCATCTCAGTGCTGCGAAACGCATCATTAAATACATGGCTTCATCATCAAGCATAGGTCTTTGGTATCCTAAGAAGGGAGACTTTAATCTTCCGGGGATATTCGGACGCAGATCTGGCCGGTTGCGAGTTGATAGAAAAAGCACTTCGGGAACTTGCCGGTTGCTTGGAAGCGGGGACAGTGTCTTGGTTTTCAAGGAAACAAAGCACTTTGTGTCTCTTTCAACAACGAAGCGAGTATGTAGCCTTGGGAAGCTGCTGTTCGCAAATTCTATGGATAAAACAACAGCTAAGAGACTTTGAAATTGAAGACTCATGCACGGAGATTAATTGCGACAACACCAGCGCTATCAACCTCACCAAAAATCCAATTCTCCACTCAAGAGCAAAGCATATAGAGATTCGACATCACTTTATTAGAGATCATGTTCAAAATGGAGATGTTTCAATTCAATTTGTTGACTTAAAGAATCAAGCTTGGCTGATATATTCACAAAGCCTTTGGAGAAAAATCAATTTGAGTCTATACGGTCCGGACTCAACATTTTGAGATATGAGGATATCAAAGTCTAAAGACTTTCAGACTCGAGACTTACAAGACTTTATCCGAAAGACGGTCTTGGTACGTCCGTCGACCTGTAAGTCTTTCTTCCTTGAATCTCATCATGAAAAGGTACGATCATCGATTTGTGTTTAAATTGTTGCTATATTTAATTGACGTAAATATTGCATCACTTCATTTTCAAAAGGGAAGTTATTTTTGAAATAGCTATTTTTGCGGCTAAAGACAGTTATTTTGAAAAGGCATATTTTTATTTCCTTTGTGACGGTTCGTTTACCCTTCTTTTTAACCGATCGTGCACTTGTCGATTCCTCTTCACTTTTCTCTCAAAAACCCTAGAAAGCATCGATCCTCCATTCCCGTTTGTCTTCTTCGCTCAATCCTCAAAAAGTTGTCATCTTTCTGGGAAAGTCAAGCAAGGAATCTTCCAAAAGCTGAGAAAGATGTCATCTTCAAGAAAGTCCTCAAGAATCGCAAGCAGGGGACCACATAGAATGAGTGAGGGGCCTACGCACTTCGATTTTACTAAACATGAAGTGACTCTAGAACAGCAAGCGAGCCCACAACATTCTCAACAGCATCATTCTCCTCCATCTAGTCCTCAAGGAGTTGATCATCAACAACATGGGAAGAAATCATCGAGGATGCGAGACTCGTAAGAGTTCAAAAGCCTGCTTATATTTACCAGTTATATCGTGCCCTAAAAGGAATTCGTACTCCCTTGAAATACATTGATGATTTTCTTAAAGAAAAAGGACATGGGAACGAATATATTTTTCTGAAAAGAATGGAAAGTTTGGGAATTGCTCGAAAAGGGGTGGCTGAGGAAACCCTTGCAAATATCCCAAGTGATCCTCGTGGACGGGGGCCGAATCCTGTAGATGGGAATGATGATGATAAATTATACA
Source organism: Eucalyptus viminalis (assembly GCA_014182385.1). NCBI lineage: Eukaryota > Viridiplantae > Streptophyta > Magnoliopsida > Myrtales > Myrtaceae > Eucalyptus > Eucalyptus viminalis. The sequence goes on along the minus strand of CM024528.1, from coordinate 13,465,800 downwards.
GTCAATTTCAACCGAAGATGGGTGTTGCGGTTGAAAATCAAGGAAAAAAGGGGAGATTTCTTCAGATCAAAGGAGCAAAAGGATCTGTACTCAAAATTGCTGAAACGTGGGGTAATAAACCCTAGGAGTGTGGATTTTGATTTTCTGGATGCAGTGAATGTGAACTTAAGGGAAAAGTTCAGTTATCTTCAACTTGAAAAGTTACGCTCGACTCTGAGAGGCATATGCTGAATTAACTGCATATTTCTATTCAAATCTAAGCTTTTTGGATGCGAATAGATTCTCTTTCAGCGTAAAAGATCAAGACTATGTTGTGGATATGAACATGCTAGCAGATGTGTTAGAAGTCGAAAGAGGAAGATATCAAACAAACAAAGTTTCCATTGCTCGGGCCACACTTGAACTAGTGAAGGACGGAGAACAGATGAAAAGATCACCTACTTAAGGATGGGTGCATTCAACATCTTGCTTCACAAGATTGTGATTAATTGCCTCCGACTGAAATCAACTTCCAAGAGACCGATGTCTCAAGTTCGAGGCCAAGCTGATGTATGCCATTCTTTTTGGAAAAAGGTTTTCTCTCCCTCACACTTTGTGATGTTTCACATGTATAGAGCAATGATGAAGGACAGAGGTCAACTCCCTTATCCAAGCCTTGTTACGAAGTTATTCAGAAATCTGAATATTCAGCCTCCACAAATCCTTTGTGTTCGACCATGCGATCATATGGTGGTAGGTCTGAAAATGGTTACCAAAATGCGTCTGAAAGAACTGAGCAAGGAGTTCGAGAAATTCAATGAGAAGACTCTTGCAAAATCTCATCAAATATCTTCTGCAGCTAAAAGAAAAGGGAAGGAGCCCATGGTTGCTCCATCCAAGAAAAGAAGAGCTCTCCTCGTAGAAGATGAAGATGATGAGGAAGACATCACCCTTTCTGCATTGGCCTTAAAGAATTTAAGTCGTCTGTTCCACAAGACTCGGAACAAATGACAAAAGAAGCAAAGGAGAAGGAAGCAGAAGAATTAGAAGCTGAAAAAGAAACGAGAGGAGGAAAGACCATAAGAAGAAAGAAGAGAAGAAGGAGAACATGAGGAACACTCTTCTCCACCCGTAGGCATGAAAACAGGGGGAGATCGGGAGAAAGGAGTGAAGTCTTCATGTCCGATGCAAGTGAAGGAGTCGATCGCTCACCAGCGGACCCGGAGGATGTTTATGCATCTCGGTTTCCAGAATAAGGTCATGAAGTGTCATCGCCAAACCTGCAAGATTATGCTGATCTACCATCGCCCGCATTTACTCCATCAGATCGAGCCGAAGCAAGTACTCAGACTGATAATGGAGCAGATTTTCGCAGAATCATGGACATTCTCATGGAGATGCGAGGTCATATTTATGCCTTGGGATGCGAAGTTCAAAGCTTGAAGAATGAAGGTCAAGCTTCTTCCTGTTCATTAAATGATAAAATGCAAGCCCTCTCTATTCAGAATCAGTCCAATGCCAAGAGTGAGGAGATTGCACAACTAAAGGAAGACTTTAAGAGGCTGGAAGGCATCGTTCAGTCTATGGAAGATTTCCAGCTTGTCCGCGTTCCCAAGCAATCTTAACTTCATCTCATCCTTTTTAATGATGACAAAAAGGGGGAGAGATGCAAGATTTGATCAAAAACTTTTCATTCATTAAACTTTTTGTTTGTTGGATTGTTTTGAGGTTTATGGTTTGAACTTGTTTGACTTTGTTTTGTGTCTGGATGAGAATTGAACTAGACTTGGACTTGACTGCTTCTATTAACCAATATTGATATCTTATGAATGGCTTAATCATATACTTGACTAACCTATTTTCTGTGGTTGCAGATTCTAGTGTTATTCTGTTAGCCATTTATTTCTATAAGATATGCATATATGTTTGAGGAATGTTTTGCAGGTCAAAGATATCCAAATCTGCAGGAAAGTTTTGTCACCATAAAAAAAGGGGAGATTGTTGGAGAAATCTTCTTGAAGTGTTTTGAAGTTGACAAAACGTTTCTATCGATCTAGTCTGAAGGCTTGCGAGACTCTGCTATTTAAAGTCTCGAAGACCTCCGGACAGCCAGACTCAAGACTCAAAGTCTATCCTCATTGATGATCTCTAATCCGTTGAAGAAAGGTTATCCATAACTGAATGTTTCGTTGAGGATTTGACCTTATCAACTGGAGAAGATCTCGTGGCTGGAGAAGACATAACGGAGTCCTTTGATTGATCGAAGATTGACTCGATAATTGAAGATCCGGTGATTGCCTAAATATTATTGGAATGTTCTGCTTATGGAAACCGAGATCCTGATTGTATGGGCGAACATGATTGATGGGCTATCAACACGTTCCTTTTATAGCTTGAACAATCTTCCTAATTGATTTCATCCAACGGGTAGACTGGAGGAATTCCTTTGGTAAGTGCCAACGGGTATGATGGCATAAAGGAGTATATAAGGAAGACTATCTTAGTTGTTCAAGGGGTGCGCGATAGAAAAATTCCAAAGTCTGAAGCTCCTATTTGTTTAGATAAATCCTTTGAGCGAATACTTGTATACAAAAGAGAGTCTATATTTGTGAGAGACCTTGAGGAGGTGTGGTAGAACATCTACACTGTGGAATCAAGGCAAAGCTGTGCTGTAACTTCTCTTTTGATCATAGTGAAATCCAGCCGATGGGCTGTCAGTGCGGAAGAGTGGACGTAGGCTTGGAATAAGCCGAACCACTATAAATCATGTGTTCAATTTTCTCTTCCTCACTCTCTCTACCTCGATCGTATTTCATTTTTTTAATTAAGAGAGAATTTACTTTCTATCATATGCTAAGAATCGCTTCCGTATATCGATAAATTGTTTAAGCACCTATTCACCCCCTCTAGGTACTCATACTAGCAATATCAAAATGCACGTAGAAATTTGTAAGGCGGGATGAAAAAAATTTCTCTTACCCAGGTATATGTTTCAAATATACCATTGATTAAAAAAAATCATTACCAATTGTCGCAGGAGATATTTTCTTATTGCACCAAAATTTGCGTAGATCGCAATCATCCTTCCCTTAAAGAATTTCCTGCAATCAACTCATTTCCCTTTTTGGTATCCATCAATTTGGATCCTTCCTTGATGTTAGAGTAAAATATGAAATCTCCATAATCAAATATTTTTTCTTAATTCATCATAACAAAGTATTCAAAGAAAGAATATTATGCACAATAATATCTTGCATCATAAATTAATATCACGTAAAACAGATTTTTATTTGGCAAAATATGATAAAATCTGAGAGTATAAAATCAAACCAAGTAAATTCATTTGTCTTTAAGCATGATATCAAAAATGATCACACGTATCAAATTAAATCTCGTCACAAAAACAGATCATGCGATTATTTCTTCAATAAAGCAAAATATGATCACTATAAAATCTCAATCAACTAAGGATATATCGAATATCAAGTATAATGAGAAAATTTAAATTGTGTACTCAAACCAAATTGAGAATAAAAAAAAAATTCCTTACCAAATCCTCTTTCTTCTTTCTTCTTTATATCCTGCAAAAATAACTCATCTTTTCTTTGGTACCAATTTTTTTTCTTGGGTCCATGAGAGTTAGCAGAATATGCCGTTTTTATCCAATTTTTCTTAATAGGTCTCCAGACTTTAGGACAATCTTTCTCAAAATGTTCCAAATCTCCACAATTTGAACACTTAAGGGTATTTAGACCAACAGGTTTTGTAAAGATATTTTGAAAATGCTTCTTGTACGCAAGTTTATGAGGTCTTTGTCTAAGTCTCTCCTTAACTTTGGGAAAATCAATTAGAGAATCATTTTCCTTAATGAAACCAAGTCCCGACTTATTATAGTAAGGAACTTGTATAGAAAGGATATGCTCTAATGTTTTTGATCCATTTGAAAATCTTGTTGAAATATTTGAAAATTCTTTCTTCAAAGAATCGTTTTCTTTGACAAGTAAATCTCGACTTTCTTTTGTTTGAAGAAAATCTTTTTGCAAAATTTCAAAATTTTTCATTTTGAGAAAGATCATGTTGCCTAAGCCGAGAATTCTCCTTTTAAGTTGGAAAATCATTTTAAGAGAAGATTTGAGATTTGAACAAAGCTCATTTATATACTTTGAAACTTTGAAAGGAATTGCTGAATCACTTACCTTGATTTCCTCATCGGATTCGAGTACGTATGCAGTCGACTCGATTCTGAGTCTGTGTCTGACTCAAACTCAGATTCTAAATGTGTCATTAAGCATAAATTTCCTTGCTCATCATCTTCTTTTATTGTTCTTTTCTAGCCATTCTGCTTGTATTTTCTTCCATCGAATTTCCTTCATTTTCTACTCAGCTTTTTGAATTTCTTGACCATAAAGGCAAGTTCTTCATCGTTCATGTCATTTTCTGAGTATGTTTCATCAAAAACAGCATTAGATATTAAAGCAATGGACTTCTTACCTTCGGGATCTTCATTGTTGAGTTGTTCCACTTCATAGGATTGAAGAGTGCCGATCAATTCATCAACGGTGAGTGGCATAATCATTTGAGTCTCCCGGATTGAGGTCTTGACATGGTTCCAATCTTTTGAGAGACCTCGCAAGAGTTTGTTGACCTTCATTGGAGAAGAAATAGGCTGACCTTGATATGCCAAACCGTTTACAATTTCTGTAAAACGATCGAACATATCTCCAATCGACTCTCCTTGCTTCATCTTGAAGGATTCGTATTTGCCGAGCAGCAAGTTTACTTTTGTCTCTTTTACACGATCGGTCCCTTCATATGTAACATGAAGTCTATCCCAAACTTCTTTTGTTGTTTCACATGAAGAGATTCTATTATATTCAGTAGGAGACAATGCGCAATATAAAGAATAAATAGCTTTTGCATCAAGCGCTTCTCTTTTTGACATCTCCATCCGAGACATAGGAGCGGGGGGGTTTGCTTTCTTTGTCTTTGCCATTCTTATTTGATGTAGACGCAGCAATGGGCTTGATTCCTCTTTCCACAACATCCCATTGCAAGGGATCTCTGGATCTTAGGAATGCTTTCATTTTGTTCTTCCACACGTCGTATTCCTTTCCATCAAAATATGGTGGCCTTGTGTTGCTTTGCCCTTCCATAAGTCCTGGTGCCAAGATACTAGCCATAAAAGATCTTTAGCTCAAAAGTAAAAACACTTTTATAAACCGAGCACTTGGCTCTGATACCAATTGAGAGTGCTAGTATGAACACCTAGAGGGGGTGAATAGGTGTTTAAGATAAATCTTGGCAAATATATGCGGAATAAAATAAACTTTAAACAAAGGAGTTAGGGAAGAGAATAAGAACATAAGATTTATAATGGTTCGGCTTAATCCAAGCCTACGTCCACTCTCCCACGCTAACAGCCTTCTTGGCTGGATTCCACTATGCAATCAACAAGAGATTACAACTTCGAGTGCAAACACTTAGTAGTAGATCACACTATCTCACTAAGTCACTCTTTTGGTATTTCTCTCACGATTACAAACGTTTAAGCTCTCAAGAGACAAGTATATGATCGAAAGTCACTCAGACTTTGGAATTATAAATTCTACGCTCCGTCTCTTACTTGCTCATCGGTCCTTCATCTCCTTAAATACTCCTCCACTTCCAAACTACCCGTTGGACAGTATCCCGGAGAATCATCTTCCAATATACCCATTGGACAGCTCTGTATCTAGAAGACTTGGTAGCCGTTGAGTGACAAAGGTAAAATCCCAAATTGATTCCGATCGCCCATACAAACGAAATCTTGGTTTCCATAAGTAAAGCTTCTTCGTATAGAAAGTTCTTGTCTTCAAGATCCAATCGTCAATCAATTAGATTGAATCAATCAAATCAATCTTAATGTGGAATCCAAACCATATCACTAGCCGTTATATGATTGGGCTTGAGTTACGTTTCATCGAATCTGGATGTAAAGTCTAAGAGCAATAGACTTTACAATCTGAGTCTGTAGACTTTACAATCTAGGTATGAACATATCTGCTTCTGAACAGATTTAGCTTTAAGGTCTGTACCCAGTTCAGCTTCAGCATAGAGTCTGTCTTCGGTTCAGCTTCAGCATAGAGTCTATTTTCTGGTTCATCATTCACGTTCGATGCGGAATTAGTCGAGTGAGCAGACTTCTGATGTTGAACAAACTTTGACACTAACTGCAGCAGAACCGCGAAAAATGGCGAAGAAAAGGCTTCTGCAAGCGAGGAAGAAGGCGCGTGGGCTTCATGTGCTCGCTACATTTGTAGGCGTGTGGAATCCACGCGCCACGCACTATCACACGCGCGCCAATCGCTAGCGTGTGGGGCCCACGCGAGCGGAACTACCCGAGGCAATTGCCAAGCGCCTGTGTTGCATGCACCTGCGCATTGGACGTGCGCGTGCGGGGAATGCGCCCGCGGTGGATGTAGGCATGTGCTCAGCAAGCGCCTGACGTCCGCACGTGGATTTTTGCTCTTTTGCCCCTATGCCATTTTTAAAATTCCTATTTTGCCCTTTCTGCAATTTTACAATCCTGCCCTTGGCCAATTTATTTACTGTTCTACCCATTGGTGTATTTATTTACTATTTTGTCCTTTCATGCATTTTTATGAATATTTTATGCATTAATTTAAATGTCCAATGATCCATATATTTAATTAATTAGAGAGTAGCCATAGCATCTTTAATTAATTAAATTGTATATTAAGAGCCTCCGGATCATATTTAGAAATGGACATTGATTGTAATTAATTATATTAATATGATGAATTTTATCCCACATGAATTTTCATTGTATTAATATGATTAATTAGGATGAAATATCATATTATTTTTCTTAATTTACCCACAGGGATTAAGAAAATGTATATAATATGGTAGTTTCTTCATGATGTAATCATGAATCTATTTAATTAAAAACTTAGCCCATATGCAATTTTTATGTTATGAGATTCATATTCGTGACATATCTACATTGGTAAAACATGATTTATGTATATTTTGCCTCAAATTTTTTGACATAAGTATGATTATTTGATATGTAGTTTTGCAACCTGTGAATTTCTCTGAATTTAAGTGTGATGTTCCTATACTAAATGGTGAGAACTATAAAGTTTGGAAGGAGTTAGTTCTTCTTTAATTGGGGTGGATGGACATTGACTATGCTATAAGGAAAGACGAACCACCTGCTCCTAGCCTCCTACTGATTCGAGCACTGCAGCTGAGATAGCCCTTTATAACCAATGGGAGCGGTCCAATCGTGTTAGTACAATGTTTATAAGGGCTAAAATATCTCCTAATATTCGTGGTTCGGTTGCTCAGCATAGCAATGCTAAGGCTTTATTGGAGGCTATAGATGCGCAGTTTGAGACTTTTGAGAAGGTGCATGTCATGACCCTAATTATGAAATTTTCATCATTAAAGCTCACTAGTGTTAGAGGTGTGCGTGAGCACATCATGCAAATGAGAGATATTGTGGCTCAGCTTAAGAACCTTGAGGTTGAGATATCTAAATCCTTTCTTGTACATTATATTCTGATTACTCTCCCGCAACAGTATGCACCTTCCAAGATCTCTTACAACACACATAACAATAAATGGTCAATTAATGAACTTATGACCATATGTGTTCAAAATGAAGAAATACTGATTATGGAATTGGGAGAAAATGCTCATTTGGCAACACAATGAAAGAATAAGGGCTATGGCAAGTACAAGGGAAAAAGTAAGATACCGCCCCCAAGCTGACATTAAGAAATAATCCAAATGTTTCTTCTGTAAAAGGAATGGGCTAAAGAAGGATTATGTCAGATTTAATGCTTGGCTCGAGAAGAAAGGTAATCTAATCTCTTGTGTTTGTTATGAATGTAATAGGGCTAATGTGAGTCACAACACTTGGTGGATTGATTTTGGATCTACAATCCACATTTTGAATTCCTTGTAGGGTTTTCAAAACCACAGGAAGCTAGTGGGAAGTGAACGATACATCTATTCAGGAAACAAGATACGTTCGCCTGTGGAAGCTATTGGGATATGTAGACTAGTTCTCAATAGTGGCTTTGTTTTGAATTTGGAAAGGACCTTTTACGTTCCTAGTTTTTTTAGAAACTTAATTTTAGTTTCAAAACTTATACCATTGGGTTACTCGTTTAACTTTTTAGATTTAAACTTCTGTTTATCGTTTAAATTTGAAATTGTTGGTGTTAAATTATGTCTCGAGTTTGAACGTTTGCAAAACGCGATTCGCTATACTCTTGAAATTGCACAAAAGAGGAATTTAAAAAAAAAGGAAGGAAAAAAATAGGCAAAAAGCCTATGCATCGTAGAACCAAAAAGTAAGTGGCCTACGTCAAAGTTTTGACATTTTTGGGCACACATATAAAATAGATTACGCGGGTTTTTTTTTCTTTCCTTCGGTGAGTGATGTTGAAACCCTACATGGAGCTGCTGCTGCACAACGTCAAGTGAAGCCACCCACGCGATCAAGAAAAAGAGTTCTTGTTTTTAGCGTTTTGTTTTGACCTTGAACGCACGGTAATTTTGTGCCGTGAGTTTATATCCAAGTGAGTTGTTTATTTATAAACACTTTGGGTTTGGGGTTAAATCTAAGTGTGGGAAACACTCGAGCGTGTGAGCAATTGTAAACTCTGATTCTCCGATTATAGTGGATTATTTGCTGTTGGCTCTCCCCGTCGACATAGGTACCGATGCTCGGACCGAACTACATAAATTTCTGGTGTCCTTATTATTTCTCGTTTATTTCTTTGGCAATTTTGCATTGACGTAAATTGCAAGATCCTGTTATTTTTGCGTATTATATTCTAACAGTTAAGAGTGGTACTTTGTCTGATAATCTTTTTTGAATTAATTTATAAGACAATGCCTATTATAAAGCGATGCATGCTCATGATAATGCTAGTATAAAACGATGCGTTGTGAAAGAACATTCCTCTATGTTGTGGCATCGGAGATCAAGACATATCTCCATAGAAAGAATTAAGCGATTGGTAAATGATGGAGTACTCAGTACTTTAGATTTTACTGATTGTGATACTTATGTAGACTACATAAAGGGAAAATAGACTAACAAAACAAAGAAATATGCCAAAAGGAGTACAAAAATATTAGAAATTATACATATGGATATTTGTAGTCCGGATATGGACTCGTGTGGCCAAAAATACTTCATCTCTTTCATAGATGACTCACATTACATGTATCTCTACTTACTTCATAATAAGCATGAAGCGTTAGACGCCTTTAAGGTATTAAAGGCGGAAGTAGAGAAATAATGCAGCAAATAAATTAAGATCGTGAGATCAGATAGAGGTGGAGAATTCTATGGTAGATACATTGAAGATGAACAAGCACCTGATCCATTTACAAAGTTTCTTCAAGAGCATGGGATAGTTGCCCAATATACTACGCCTGATTCTCCAGACAAAAACGGTGTAGCAGAAAGAAGAAATCGAACTTTATTGGACATGGTGCGGAGTATGCTTAGTGGCTCCAAACTTCCTACGTCCCTGTGGACTGAAGCACTTAAGACGGCAGTGTATATATTAAACTATGTTCCAACTAAGGTTGTCCCAAAGACACCTTTTGAGTTATTTAAATGTTAGAAACTGAGTTTGCAATATGTACGCGTTTGGGGATGCCCGTTTGAAGTGAGAGTTTACAATCCACAAGAAAAGAAGTTGGACCCAAGGACCATGAGTGGGTATTTCATTGGATATGCCGAAAGGTCCAAGGGATACAGGTCTTATTATCCATCTCACACCATTAGGATCGTGGAATCAAAAAACGCAAAATTTCTTAAAAATGACTTGATTAGTGGGAGCAATCAATCGAATGACCTTGTTCCTAAGAAAGATCATTCAGACATTCAACTTTCCACCTCAAGTTTAAGGTTGGTTGTTGCTCATAATGCCCCTTCAGTTCAGCTAGCTATTGAACAACTAATCGTTGAAGTCCCACAACCTACTGATATTGATCTAGTAGATTTGGTTGTTAAGCGACTACCAGAAACTGTTGAACAACCAATTGAGCAACACACTCCTCAAGAGAATGTTGATGCAACATTGAGAAGATCTGCTAGAATAAGGAAATCGGCTATTTCTAGTGATTATATTGTGTATTTACAAGAATCTGACTATAATATTGGAGCTGAGAATGATCCTGAAACATTTTCACAAGCCATGAACAATGATAAATCCAATTTGTGGTACAATGCTATGAAGGAAGAGATAAGTTCTATGGCATCTAACGAAGTCTGGGATTTAGTTGAGTTACATAATGGTGCGAAGGCCATTAGTTGTAAATAGGTATTCAAAACTAAGAAAGATTCATTAGGTAACATTGAAAGATATAAAGCTAGACTTTTGTTGCCAAAGGATTCACTCAAAAGGAAGGAATCGATTACACTAAGACTTTTTTTCTTGTATCTAAAAAAGATTCTCTTCGTATTGTTTTGGCATTGGTTGCCCATTTTGTTATAGAATTACATCATAAGGATGTGAAAATGGTGTTCCTCAATGGAGAACTAGAGGAGGAGGTTTACATGAAACAACCTGAAAGATTCTCATCTAGTAAAAGTGAGCATTTGGTGTGCAAGCTTAAGAAATCTATATATGGCTTGAAACAAGCATCCCGCCAATGGTACTTAAGGTTCCATGATGTCATCTCTTCATTCGGTTTTGTAGAGAATGTCATGGATCAATGTATATACCAGAAGGTCAGTGTGAACAAAATGTGTTTCCTTGTGCTATATGTAGATGATATATTACTTGCAACCAATGATAAAGGGTTGCTACATGAGATGAAACAATTTTTCTCTAAGAGTTTTGACATGAAGGATATGGGTGAGGCATTTTATGTCATTGGCATTAAGGTCCATAAAAATAGACCTCGAGGAATTTTAGGACTATCTCAAGAAACCTATATCAATAAGGTCCTAGAGAGATTTTGGATGAAAGATTATTCACCAAGTATAGCACCCATTGTGAAGGGTAACAGGTTTAATTTGAACCAATGCCCGAAAAACGATATAGAAAGGGAACAAATGAATAACACTCCATATGCTTTTGCTGTCGGAAGCTTGATGTATGCTCAGGTTTGCACTCGACCTGACATCGCTTTTGCTATGGGAATGTTGGGAAGATATCAAAGTGATCCAGGTATAGACCAATGGAGAGCTGCAAAGAAAGTGATGAGACACCTTCAAGGTACCAAAAGCTACATGCTTAAATATAGACGGACTGACAACTTGGAAGTAATTGGTTATTCGGATGTGAACTTCGCTGGTTGCATTGATTCACAAAAATTAACATCTGGATACATATTTATGTTAGCTGGCGGAGTCGTATCATGGAGAAGTGCGAAGCAGACTTCGATTGCTACTTCCACTATGGAGGCTGAGTTCGTTTCTTGTTTTGAGGCTACCTCACATGATGTATGGTTGAAGAGTTTCATTACTAGGCTTAGACTTGTTGATTCTATCTCTAGGCCATTAAGAATATATTGTGACAATTCAGTTGCGGTTTTCATGGCTAAAAATGCCAAAAGTGGCAGTCAAAGTAAGCATATCGACATCAAGTATTTAGTCATAAGAGAACGTGTTAAGGAGAACAAAGTAGTCATGGAGCATGTTAGCACTGAATTGATGATAGCTAATTCTTTAACTAAAGGCATGCCACCGATGAAGTATAAGAATTATGTAACTAGTATGGAAATAGGTCTCATCATGTGATTTGTCATCATATGGACGATTTTTGTTATAAGAAACTCTTATTTTGTTATAATGTTGATTCTCAATTTTGGTGTACACATTTGTTGTTTATAAGAATAACATTTATCCTTGGTTTTGGAATAAACATAGGGTTTATTCATTAAGATATATTGTCACATATAGGCTGACATTAAAGAAATAAGATGTATTGTGATACATGGAAGACATTACTCACTCTTAGAGGACATGTCACCATGATCCATGTGTTTTGTTTCTTTTCTTTAAGTATAAAGTTTTTCGTGGATTTGGTTGGATAATCCGCATGATAAAAATGATGGGATCAAGTGAGAGAATGTTATTTATATTTTGTGATCCTACATTTTCGGACCCACATTTTCTCTTTAAAGTGGCGGTTATTCCACATGTAGTTTTTCCACATTTCATACATTTTCGTGACAACCGCCCGTTTGATAACCGTCTTGATGAGAGACGGTGTATAAAAGGAACGATCGTTCATTTCTAACAGGGCAATCACAAGGCCTAACACAAACCCTATATTTGGAATACACCATCAGTATATGTGAGGGAATTAGATTAGTAGTGTGTGCCCAATATTTCTTTTAATTTTCAGGAGTTTCCGACGAACATGAATACAAACAATGGTTGAAGGTTTGTCTATAAATGATCCTGGTTTCCGCATTTGATTTTTATGTCTTACATCATCAGCTTTTGCTATGTGATTATGGTATGGACCCTATATAATGATCCCAAGCATCACAACTTTCAAGAGAAGCTTATGAATGACCATGGTTCTTCCTTCAACTCTCTTCAAAAAAAAAATTTGCCTCGATGAATTAATTTGATGGCGTCGGGGATATATAAGGAGAAATAAGATGGGTTGTTTTTGTTTTTTTCGTTTTTCTCTTGGTCAAGTAGTTGCAGTTAAAGTCTTAAGTTTAAGTTGGGGAGTCAACAGAAGGTGGCCATACCCACTTGCGTGAGACGACAATTCCTTGTGGGGAAAAGTGCTAAAAAAGTACTAAACCTTTTGTCTTTGTGCCGATTTAGTCCTAAACCTTTTTTTGGTGCCGATTTAATCCTAAACATTTTTAAGTTGTGCCGATTCAGTCCTTTCCGGTCAATTTTGGTCGGATTTTGCTGACTAGACGCCAGTCGGCTGACGTGGCCTAATCGGCGCTAATGTGGACAATTTTTAATAATATTTTAATATTTTTGAATTTTTTTTTTTTCTTTTTTTCTTTTTATTTTATTTTTTTACTTTTTCTTTTTTTCTTCCTCTAGCCGGTCACCGGACCTCGGCGACAGCCGGAGAGGTCGAGGTCGACCTCGCCGACCAGCTCACCAGTGGCCGCGAGGGCGGCCTCACGCTGGAGGGCGAGCCTCGCCCCTCACCTGGCGCGAGGCCGCCCTCAAGGCCTGGGCGGCGAGGCTCGCCCTCGCCGGATTTGGCGAGGGTCAAGCCTCGCCTATGGCCGGCGTGGGCGAGCCCCACCAGCTCAGCGCGACGAGGCGGCCTCCAGCTGGCCTCGCACCGGCCCATCGGAAGCCTCCGACCAGACGATGAGCTCCACATGCCGTCGAAGATCTCTCTCTCTCTCTCTCTCTCTCTCTCTCTCTCTCTCTCTCTGGCGCGACCGTTGAGATTCCCTCTGCTTCGCGATCCTCTCGTTCTCCGCGTCCCTCACGTCTCCATCGGAGACGGCCTCCTCACGCCGAGCTGGCGGGGCTCGCCCTCGTCGGCCATGGGCGAGGCGCGACCCTCACCAGATCCGGCGAGGGCAAGCCTCGTCGCCCAAGCCTTAAGGGCGGCCTTGCGTCGGGCGGGCAAGCCTCACTGCCCAGCACGAGGCCACCCTCGCGGCCATTGGCGAGGTGGTCGACCTCGCCGGCCGGAGGAAGAAAAAAAATAAAAAAAATAAAATAAAAATAAAATAAAAAAATAAAAATATTCAAAAATATTCAAAAATATTAAAATATTATTAAAAATTATCCACGTCAGTGCCGATCAGACTACGTCAGCTAGCCAGCGTACAGTCAGCAAAATCCGGCCAAAATTGACCAGAAAAGACTGGATTGGCACAACATAAAGAGGTTTAGGACTAAATCGGCACAAAAAAAAAAGTTTAGGACTAAATTGGCCCAAAGACAAAAAGTTTAGGACTTTTTTGGCACTTTTTCCATTTCTTGTGTGACTAAGTCTTGCGCAGTACAGTGTACGTCTCCTTATGTAAGTCCGCAATGTAAATTTGACAAACTTTTCCTGAATCTTTTTTTGCTGCTTATCGAGAAGACGAGCTATATTCTGAGCCAGAGACTGGAGTACTCTTGTCACAAAATGAGCTGCTCTTACTTTTCAAATAATCTCGGAAAGATTAATCTAAGAAAATGTCTCTCCGTCCGTGGGAGTAAGAAAAAGTCTGGTCTTCTCCTTTTCCTATTGATTTTTGATACAATGTATATGGGGGATGTTGCTTCTGTGCATGGCAATTTTTTTCTTTTGGAGCGTTCATATTAATGCAAAAACTAAAAGTTGATAGGGAAAGGACAAGCCCAGATGCTTTCTATGTTTGAGCATTTCCAAAACATAATATTGGACCGTAACTGTTGATCGTTACACGGCAATGACAGAAAAAAAAGCGAACTTGTTGACAAATTTCATCAATTAATAACCCTTGAAATTTCTCTTTATATTATTGTGACACCCATTATCTGAGATCAACTCACTTGACTATATTTATCAAAAACTTTGTTTACATATACATCAGGAGATGAGGTTAAGAAGGGGGATTTCTACAAAAAAAAAAAAAAAAATAGGAGTCATAAACACTAAATATCCCGCCTTCTATCGAGTATGTACATAGATCGACAAAAACAAAACTCTCCCACACTTCGAGTGCTCCTCAGTCACCTTCTAATCTGGAGAAAAGACACAATAAACAAGTATGAGCTTTTAAAATAAAAGCTCAGCAAGTGGACGGTTAGTCCTAACTTGGATTTGGCCAATAACCAGACAAATAGGTAAATAAGTCATCAATTTGCTGAATCCACATAAATCTAGCTGCAACAATCACCCAGGGGGAGACGACACTCCACCCTGAACCCCCTCGCACCCAACCTGGCATCACGAGGTCCCCTGAGAAGCTATTCAGCCATTCTCAGACCTCTAGAGAGAATACTACTATTCTTCATCACCCCTCTCCAGGCATCCCGACACCCGGGGTCTCACATTGGCTCATTAGCCAATCATATATTCATAGTTCCTCCTTGTTGCAGCATCAACAACTCCAATGCACAAAACAGCTCTCTCTTTCCTAAAGTCAAGTATGAGTCCTAGACTTAACAAACTTGGGTA
Source organism: Eucalyptus viminalis (assembly GCA_014182385.1). Lineage (NCBI taxonomy): Eukaryota > Viridiplantae > Streptophyta > Magnoliopsida > Myrtales > Myrtaceae > Eucalyptus > Eucalyptus viminalis. Next base: position 13,450,690 of record CM024528.1, on the reverse strand, counting down.
TCACAAGCTATCTCATTAAATTCTTAAGTAACCAATGTCTTATTGAGATCAAAATCACAACATCAGACAATATGTCATATGCAACACCATCAGAAAATCATAACCTGGAATTCGTTCACCTTCCCCGTGAATTTCAACAAACTCAGAATATGGGCAACCTTAACCAGAATGCATACTTTCGGGAATTAATTTGAAAACCATATGAAATGGGCTTGAAAGATCCTAAAATTTTAGTAGATTATAAATAAGACATTAACAAACATTTTTCACGGAGGATTCTGAACCTAATTATTTATGTACAAGGAGCAACAAATCACACAACTAAGACTCACAAACTGAACTGTTTTCCAGCATCAGCGTGCACAATTAAGAGTATGTTTCAGTACCTAAAACTTCACCAATTTCTACGAAATTTTTATATGTCATACATGAAGATGTCGGCTACAACTTTCATGAAGGAATCGTGACCAGAATCAAGCTAGGAACTTCTATAGAAAATTCGTAAGGTCACAGAGTCACATGTACTGTAGTTCTGCACAGCATAAACCCGCTAGGAACTTATGTCCATACGCTGACTATTTAACCTCAGAAAATCCATGAAAAATATATATCATATTTTAAGGTATCTTGCACAACTTTCCTAAAAGAAGTTTCACCCAAATCTCAACACAACAAGCCCACACAAAATTGACAAACCAGCGAGGTCAAGAGTTCTCAGTTCTGGAAAACAGCAGGCAAAACTCAAAACACTCACAATCTACAAACCTAAATTAAATATAATGGAACCAATTAACCAAACGGAAGTCTTTGAGCGATCGACTAAGCAATTCTCGACACCCATGACTCGCTGGAATTAAGTGGTTACATCAAAGGCCTACCCAGTCCAAAACGTGCATTCCGGTACCCAATCTTGGACTTAAACAGCAACCTCAGTCCATACATCGCACATGCCGAGCTATGATGAGTTCATCTGAACACCCTAGACCCCAAGGACAGCTCTACACTCATCATCCGGACAGTAACGAACCCATACGTTCTCAACCCAGCTCTGGACAGAGCTTTTGCAACCAACTTCTACACCTAAATCGCAATACCAAGTCCGAAATCGTCTTGCACAGTTGGGCAAAGTTAATCCATGAACTCAAGACCTTAATAGCAGCCCTACTTGCCTGGATTTTCTTCACCGACAGAAGGAAGAGGAAGCGTCGGGCGAGTTGGGCCGCGGTCGGCGGCAAAAGCTCCGAACGGAACCGAACGGCGACGATTCTGATACTGGATGGAGGCACCGGTTGTGAAAGGTCGAGATGGGGTTGGGCTCGGTGGAGACGAATGGAAGCGAGAGGAAAGGAAGGCGGTGTGTCTCGGTAGAGAAAACACAGATGAGGGTGGGTTCTTCGTAACAGAGAGAGAGAGAGAGAGAGAGGAATAAAAAGAAACATAATACGTGAAGCCTCCCCTCCTTCGATAACACCTGAACGCAACGTGGGGGATGAGCAGAATAAATGTTTCTCTTAATTTATTTCTTCCCCCTTTTTTTTTTTAATTATTATTTTTACTATCACATGGGGGAGAAGCGATGGGGGGTTTTGTAGATTCTTGCTTTACGGGAAAAAGCCTTTTGAAAATCTTTTTCTCCTTATGACCAAAATTTTCTTCTTGGGTTTTGATTTATTTTTATGGGTGATTACTATTTTATTTTTATTATTTATCTTATTATATATTTTAAATAGTCTCAAATATGCTCAATCTAACTAACGAAATTTTTGGGCGTTACAATTATTCTCAGATTTCTTTTCATCGACTGTTTGAAAATGTGAACTGCCCACTGTGCATGGATATATGATGCGAGTCTTAACTCATTAACTTATTATTAAGTAGGCTTCAACTCTCACCATCACAAGCATCTACCAACTTTTTTATCAAGGCACTTGGGTTTCGATTTCTTATAATAAAAAAGTAAAAGTCGCTTATTAATTATTCTAATAAAATTAATAAATTTTTTAAATTTTCAATCCTGTATTAATTTTATATATTTGAGAACATTTTAAGAAAATTTCGTGTATAATAAAAGTCCTGTAAAATTTTAAAAAACAACAAATAGTAAAAATCATTAGAAACATTGTTGAGAATTCCACTTACCTCTCCGGAGAGACTTTAATTTAGATTTGTCATTCTACTAAAGTTAAGGCATCAAATTCCTTGAATTGTCTTGTTTGCCCAAAACAGCTTTAAAAAACATGAGTTAGGTAGATGTTGTCATGTCGCTAATAATCAACAAGCTATCTAAATAGTATCGTGATCAATATGGCTTTTGCAGAAATTAACAAGAGTTGTCTAGGTTGTGTGTCACACCTAAAAGAAAAACAAGATAACCAAATTCTATCAGTTCTTAGATGTTAATCAAAGTGCGTTTGTTTCACGGAAAATGTTTTCCAACGTTTTTCTCATTGTTTGGTATTTAGTTCATTTGAGAAAAATGAGTCAACGGAAAATGTTTTTCTAGTCAATGAAAAATGTTTTTCTACCAAAACTTAAATCTAGGAAAACGATTTTTTTTTTGAAAGAATCGTAAAACATTTTCCAAAATATTTTCCTAGTCTTAGGGTCATTGATCAATGAAAAGTTTATTATTAATAAATATTTTTAAAAATCGAATTTTTATTTTTCTAAAAAAAATTTGAATTTTTTTATTATTTATTTATCTTCTTTTTCCTTTCTTTTTCTTTTCTTTAGTTTTTTTTCCTTTCTCTTTTTCTTCCTCCTTCTTCCCCTTCTTCTTCGCTAAAGGCAACCAAGCCAAGATGCAGTGGTGAGCTCGAGGCTCAACCAATTTGGGCGAGGCCGAGGTTACCACCTAAGCTCCATTAGGTCAGTGAGCTTGCAACTCGCCAAATCTAGATGAGCCCGAACTTGGCCAAGGCCTACAAGCTTTCAGCTCGGCCGATCTAGGCAAGCTTGACCTCACCCGTTTCAATGGAGCCGAGCTTGAGCTTGGTTGAGGCCAATGAGCTTGTGGCTTACTCGATCCCGACAAGGCGAGCTTGCTTGTAGTCATGGCCTGCTAATAGCGATAGAGGAAGGGAGAAAAAGAAAAGGAAAGGAAAAAGAATATAGAAAAATTATAGTAAAAAATTCCATTTTAAAAATTGAAAATAAAAACAAAAGGAGAGAAATAAAATATTAAAATTCAAATTTTTTAAAATTCAAAAATTCGAAGTTTTTTTTTCCATGATTGTTACGAGATTGAAATCATTTTTCAATAATATCAGCAGAAAACATTTTTGATCATATATCACTAAACAAAGAAAATTTAACCGTATTTCTAGAAAATATTTTATCGAAAAGTATTTTCCTATATTATTGAGTTTTTTGTAAAAGAAACGCACTCTAAAGAGAGAAAGGAACAAGTTTCACTTTTAGGAGGAAAAGAGAAAAATGATTGTGTGGAAACCTATTTTTAAACAAAAAAAAAACAAAACAAAACAAAACAAAAAAGAAAGAAAAAAACGCTTAGAGGTCGGGTCGGGCCGGATCCGGCCTTGGCCCGTCCCGGCTCTCTTGCCTTTCCCCCCGTGCTGGGCCCAGGCCCCTTTTCTCCTATTTTCCTTTTCTCTCGCGGCCCAAGCCGTTTCCCCTTCGGCCCGGCCCGCGCCAGCCTTCTCCCTCCTACAGCCACCTTCGCGCGTAGACCTGCAGGGAAAGGAAAAGCAGCACAGGAAAAGACAGGAGCAACAGCAGAGGATAGGAGCAGAGAGCGGACCAGAGCAACAGCAGAGCAGAAAGGAAGAGCAGAAGGGAGAAGGAGACGGCACCGCAGGGGAAGAGAAGGCACCAGGAACGCACCGCAGAGAAGGGGGAGTGGACAGAACCGGACAGAGGGGAAGAGAGAGCCGCGGGCGAGATTCGAGCGAGAGCGAGAAGTAGAGAGGGTGAGGCCGTGAGTGAAGGGCTTCCCCCGGTAGCCATCGTGCTTGGAACTTGGCCGTCGACCCTTGCCGACACGCGCCTCTCCTTACGGTAGCCTGTAGGTCTCGAGCGTTTCTTTTTCATTTGTGTCGAGTTGCGTCGTCTTCCCGAGGATCCCGGTTCGGAGGCATGCGAGGCGACCGGACGTAGTCCGACCTATCGAGCTCGCCCTCCATACGTCGCCGTCGAGCCGGGTAGGGCCACTGCTGCGACTGCCCTTGTTTTCCTGTATACAGCGAGTCCCCTGCTTCTGCCCCGTTTTAGGCGACGTCGGGCCGGCGCTCGCGGCCGTTCGGCTCGCGCGAGCTCCGGGTCACGTCGCCCTTGAAATTTGTGCCGGTATCCCTGGATGTCATGCGTTGAGGTCGCTGGCGTAGGTTCGAGTCCTCGTTTGGGCCGGGAACCCCTCACTCAGTAGCATATGCCGACTGTTTGTCAAAATGCCTGAAGGAGACATGAATTCCGTTTGTTGGTTTTGGCCATGAGACTTGTTCTTTTTTGTTAATCCATATGCGTGCGGGGCTTTTACTGCGCCTTTATTTCTATTTTATTTTTCCTATTTTATTCATTCTTACATTATAATTGCTCAATGTGTTTGTATACAGAATAGAATACAATAAAGCATTTTTCCCAAATTCCATTTCTCTTTCTATCACACATGGACAAACCTATCTAGCTTGCTGGTCGTCCAGTGAACTATTTTCATTTTTAATGAAGATAATGGTAGCGCGAACTTCAGAATTTAGGGCTCCGCATTTTAGCTTTGTGGAGAACATATATTGCCGGTAGGATGGAGGATGAAACTACTTTAATTTCTCTGCAAAGTGATGAGATGATGGTTCGAGTATCCTCCAGTAAGAAAACTAGTAGTGAGGCGGCTCGATACCAATTGAATAGTTATGAAACAACAACCGATGGAACCGCTTAAGTTCAACAGGGAAAGCCACAGCATCGAAAGCCGTGAAGATTTGTATATAATGGAAGATTTGTACTAAAAATTTCAGTCTACATAAGCCAAACCTTGAGAATAACATTATTTTACCACGTCCATTAATTAAAAAGCTGATTAAGGTCACAAATAGGCTCATCATGATAAGGGAAATTTCAAATAGGGACCCAAAGTGACCTACTTTTCTCAAAAGATGATCCAAAGTGAAATCCGTCTCAAATAAAAACCCAAAGTAGTCATTTACTCTCAAAGAAGGACCTGACTTGCTGGCCGGCAAACTAATGCGTCTCCGATGCATATTCCGATGGCCTAGTTAGCGGTGTTTTCATCCAAAAAATATTCTCTTTTCGCTTTCCTCCTCCTATTTATCTTCTTCTTGATCCACCCACGGTTCTCCTTGTTTGTTGTCTTCTTCGTCAATCTTGAAGATAGGCATTGCCCAAATCAAGAACACCGGAAGTGGGGAAGGGCTAACGAAGGTCGTGGGGCTAGTGAGGCCACCCTCGCCAAATCTGGCGAAGATCAACCTCACCTAGGGCCAATGAAGGCTCGACACCTGTCGCTTGTAGTGGGTGAGGGTCGTTGAGCCCTCGCTGGCCGTGGGCAAGGACTTGCAGGCCAACCCTTGCCTGCCTTTACTAGTGGCTAACGAGGTCAGCGAGCCCTTGCCGGCCACGATTGAGGCCACCCTTGCCAGATTTGGCGATGGTGGCCTTGCGAACCTTGCTGAAGACAAAATTGCCTTGTAATGGCATCTTCTTCTTCCTCCTCTTCATCTCGGCTTCCCTCGCACGGAGTGACCTGGATGTGCTCTTGAAGGTCCAAACCGCCATGGTCAAGCCTCCCTCTACCACCCTCAACGATTGGGTCGACTCCTCCTCCTCCTCCTTGCGCCATCACCCTTAATGCATTGCTCCTTCATTGGAGTCATGTGCGACACTGGCTCATGGGTTGTCTCTCTCAATATCACCTCCATCCTCCTGGCTACATCTCACCCAAAATCAGCCTTCTCCGTGACCTTGTCAACCTCATGCTTGCCATTGACAACCTCACCGAGACCCCCCTGCTGGAGCTCAACAACCTCACCTCCCTCCAATTCCTCAACCTCTTCATTGACCTCCTCTCCAGGGTCTTCCTCAACAAAGTCCTATGGGCGATGACCCAGCTCGAAGAACTCAACTTGGGCAACAAGAAGTTCATGGGGTCGTTGCCGCAGAAGGTGACGAAGTTGAAGAAGCTAAAGCGGCTCGACCTCACCAGCAATTACTTCACCAGCGAGATACTGGAGGTTTACTCGGAGATGGAGAAGATGAACAGGTGAAAAGGAAGACAACAAGAGAATATTTTTTTTGGACGAAAATACTCCCAACCAGGATGCCGAAATAAGCATATGAGATGCATCAGTTCGCCGACCGACGAGTCATGTCATTTTTTGAAACTAAATGACTACTTTGGGTCATTATTTGAGACAGGCTCCACTTTAAGTCCTCTTTTGAAAAAATGAGACAACTTCAAGTCCTTATTTGAGATTTTCCCTCATGATAATTATATGCCGTTGCCTCAGCCAACATCGTGGAGAGTGGTGCTAAGCTAACGGCACCGTTATTCACTAAGGAATAACGGTGCCTTTTTAACCACAATATGCTATTGACGATTTATAGGCAGAGTGGTGCTAAGATAACGGCACCATTATTCACCAAGAAATAACTGTGCCTTTATTATCACAATCTACTATTAAGGATTTATAGGCCACCGGAACCTACACAATACAAGGATATACAACAAATATGAGAAAGTATCTCAAACAAACAGATATTGGGCACCATTTCCTTCTTCCAAAAAGGACATGAAACCAATAGCAAGGAAATTTAATCACTGCATGTGAAATTTGTTTAAAATAACTAATTAAATGTAAAATCAATTATTTTTCGATATATCTAGGACAATATTTTAACATATTATAAATACAATGAAAGCCACATTAGCAAACACATATTTTTAGGGGATCTAAAAGACAACGAAGTTTTCCATACTTAAAACACAATTATTCACTTCTTAAATAATTTATAGATGCATGAACTTTTACGTTAAAGATGCATTAAGTTTTCCACCTGTGCAAATTGATGGATTCACTTAAAATCATCGATTTTGAACACTAACTTTTGTTTTTGGGAAAAAAGAACTCAGTTCACTAACCCCGATTCTTTCAATTTGTGGCTTCTCATTTCTTTCCTCTTTCCCACTGGAACATTATAGTTTTTGTTTGAAAAAATTGAAAGCATCAACAACGATTTACCTTGTCAACATATCTTAGTACATATCAGCGTCGTTAATCACATTTTGGCACCAACTTGCATGTATGAAAATTTTAATGGTGAGTCTATTTGTCCCTTTTAAGTAAAATTTTCTTTGAGATCGTTTGAAAAGTTGGGATATCCACCTTCCAATTACTTATTTTGTCTTTTTTATTCTTCTTCTTATTTTATAATTTATTTTTTGGCCCAACTATGTTCTATTTTCATTTGATCTTTGTCTCTTGGAAAGTTCTATCAAACGGAATAGCTTACAACAACACTATAATGTTTTATTTAAGTACATTTTCGCAGCAAAATGGATGCATCCGTTAACTAGTTTTGAGGGAAAAACTTATGGTGGAGCGTGCTCCATCACAACTGGGAGAGTGACGGAGCTGTTTTCTTCTCATTTCCCTTTCTTATTTGCTAAAACTGAAGAAAGGAATATCTTCTCTTCATTTCTTCTCTACCACATCACCAATCTCTCTCGCCTCCCAAACATGCCACGTCAAAGACTTCTCTCCTAGTTGCCCATGATTTACGAGAAAAATTGACCAATATGTTTCTATTTGAAATTATTAACTTTTTTGCAAATTTGAATTTGTCAACGATAAGAGAAATAATAATCATTTCTTAAATTTAATAAATGTCATTAATGATATCAATGATTTCTTTTGAGATAGTGATAATATTCTTTTACTTGTAATTATCTATGTTGTGGTATTCAATTTGCTAAAGAATCATTTATTTCCTTATTCTGATTTTATTTCTTCATATATATAAATCTAACCAAGCAAGAGTTTCCAATTATAATTTTCTCAAGAAAACCGGTTAAATAGGTCAAGCGGTTTTCTTGAGAAAACTATTGGTGGACAGCCACCGTTATCTTTATATGTCAGAGTGACTGTGAGCTTATGATTCATCCAAGTTGGACATAACACATCCTTAAGCAAACAGAAATCTTCTCTTCCATATTATTTTAACTTCGGTACACTCAAAGACAATATAACTCCCTAATCTGATAAGCTCCACCAACAAACAGTAGGAGTAAACCATTTTCACATTATGTCACTGATTTGAATCCAAAAGCTTTCTAAAGCTAAATCATGCTGCATGGATAAAGACACTTATTAAAGATAAAATACACGCTTATTAATGAACAAGAAGCAACCCAAACGCTCCTACTGTGAAGTTTGAGCGTGAAAGGACCAAATGAACCAGTGCAGTCAATGGAGACCTAGTGCAACCACAACATCCAACACAACATACCCAGACATATATCGATAACCTATTATAGTCATATCCCACTACTAACTAGTGGTAGGACATGGTTTTTCATGCCATCCGTGTACCCAGTATTCATGATCGCAATACTATCCATGTACACATTGGGCTTCTCTCCAAGGAAATGAACCGTCTCTTATGAATTCACATAAATACCATTGGCCAATGAATGCTTAGCCATTGCTCTGAGTCCCTCCAATTCCATTGCTACTTCCTTCATGGTCGGCCTCTCCTCTCCTTTTAATTTCAAGCATCTCTTGGCAAGATTGGTAACTTCCCTTAGCTGCTCATGGTTTCCTTCATTTGCAATAACTTCCTCAACAATCTGAAAGAAATTGTCATTTTTCAATGATGAAAGAAAGTACGTTGCCAAGCTTCTCTCTCCTTCCGGTCGATCAAAAGAAAGTGCCTTCTTCCCTGTCAATAGCTCAGCTAGCACAACCCCGAAGCTATAAACATCACTCTTTTCTGTCAATTGGCTAGTGTGAAAGTATTCGGGGTCTAAATATCCCAATGTTCCCTGAACCATAGTAGACAATTGTGTTTGATCAAGTGGGATTAATCTTGAAGCTCCGAAGTCAGAGACTTTCACAGTGTAATTATCATCCAAAAGGATGTTTGCTGACTTGACATCTCGATGGATAATAGGAGTGGAAGCCATGGAGTGCAAGTATGAGAGGACTCCAGCAGTTTCCGAAGCGATTCTCAATCGGCTCTCCCAAGATAGCTTCAATAATTTGTTTGTATTGTGGACGTGGTCGAAGAGAGTTCCATTATTGACAAACTCGTACACCAATAAAGGCAGCTCAGTTTCCAAACAACATCCCAAAAGCTTGACCACATTGCGATTATTAATTTGAGAAAGCACAATGACTTCATTGATGAATTGTTCGGTTTGGCTAGGGTCCACAAGCTTGGACTTCTTAATGGCAACTACCATATTATCTGGCAACGACCCTTTGTAAACAGTACCATAACCTCCTTGCCCGACTATTCTAGTCTCATCATAATTGTCAGTGGCCTTCTCTAGCTCTTCATTGCTAAAGATTTTCACAGCTTTTGTAGTTTTATCATGTTCATGTAATTGTTGTTGCAGGAGCAAACCGCCATTTTGCTTGAAGTACTGTTCTTTGAGTCTGATGAGCTTCCTTTGTTTGTATCCAAAATACATAAAGCCTATGCTGAAAAACAGCACTATTATGCTCACAGCAACACCTGTATAGAACACAGATTTTACCAAATAATTAACCACATGATTATCTGCACAATAAGTCATTGCACCATGCAAAAGCGGTCACGCATTCAAACTTTATGTAGAATTATATCGTGAGGTTTCCTCGAAAAACTTCGCAGCTCTGGGACAATTTGAGTCTGAAATAGGGAGACGGATTTGGTTAAGCTAATCTACCAAAAAGGGAAGAAAATCGCAATCGTCCCAATCTACCAAAAAATGTCATTAGTTTAACAGGTTTAATTCGACATGAAAGAAGTCATAAAAGTATAAACTCAAACTAACTACAAGAATACTTCTCTTTTCCTATGGTTCCACAGTATACTTGCTTACTGCTTTTTAGGTCTTACGCAACCAAGTTCACGTCATCTAAAGTATACGTTTATAGAGACTTTTACTGTGCATGATTTTAAATAACTCAATACAAGTCCCCCTTTGTATTCAGCTTGATCCCTTCTGATGACATGAAAATGGCAAGGACTAGTACCCTTTAGGAAATTTTTTTAAATGGATTAGTATGCAGTGCGAAAGTTGTTTATATCTTCCTCTTTTATTTGTATCGTCACCTTCGATGGATGTTGTCATGTCACTAGTAATCAACTAGCTATCTAAATGATATCGTGATATATATGGCTTGTGAAGAAATTAAAAGAGTTGTGTAAGTTGTGTCACACACAAAACAAAGAAGGATTGGGACCTACATGCTAATTGAAACTAAATAGCCATTGAACTAATTCTATCAGTTCTTACATGCTAATCAAAACTAAAGGAACAGGCTTGACTTTTAGGAGCCAAAAAAAAAAAGGATTGGGACTCTCTAATGAAATTAAAAATAAATGCAAATCCACATTTTAATCAGTCACCTCATGCCTCAGGAGAAAGTTTTTTTATCCCATCATCGCCCTTGCAATTGCAAGTATGCGGAATTAACCATTATAGTAAGAAGATAGAAACGACAAAGAGTAAAGGAGTAAAATAAGTGTCATAGGTAATAAAGAGATAATATCAACTTGCTAAAATTTTGTATATATTTCAAGTTAATGGCGTGCCAGATTTGAGATAACTGGCAAACTTAGTGCTTTATATTGGCAACTTTGAAAATTCAAGTCAGAATTTGATCAATTCCTACAGTTTACGCGGAATTAAGCTGTGTTTATTGTATAAAGTTTTCACGGTTAAATGCGTAAAGAATATTGGTAAGAACACTAAAGCTAGAAAATCTTTAAGGGGAATAAATAAAGAACAAGAGGAAAAGAGGGCGAGCCATATCCATTTATCCCCCAGCCTGGATGTGGAGCAGAAGAATTTTACCACATCCCTGCCCTACAATCCGTTGATCACGGGCTTTCACTCGTTTATTTGGGATCAGGAAGTAAGGATATCTACTTGGATTGGTAAAATCCCTATGTGTACGTCTCCACCAGTTTTGGCCAACACAAATTCCCGCCCGGCTCACCCCCAAGGTACGCATGCGGGCGCAAGCGGCCGGGGTGGGTGGGGTGGTGGGGGGGAGAGAGACAGAGACAGACAGACAGACTTGAGGTCGTATTGGTCGTTTCGGCGGCACCCAGTGTTAACTTCACCAGAAGTGGTCGCTACGAGCGACAGAGGCGGTGATGGATGGAGCTTGTGGGCAGGGAGGGAGCGAGAAGAGAGAAATTAAGACTATGATCTAGGGTGTGTAGTTCTAGCTTTGTTTTGCCATTCTTGACAATAGAATTAATCAACAATGCTTGTGTGATAGGACCGTCATTCTCTCAAGGATGACTGTCCTCTCTCTCCACCTCAAGTTTTGTGTAGCCAACTTGAGGAAAGATCTAGCCAGTTCGAGAGCACTGTCCTATTTTTCATCTTCCTTTTCGCATGGCTTTCTATTCCTATTTTTTTTTTTAATTTCTTTTACCAGATCCTTTTCGCTTTTTCACGCAGAACCTCTTAATCCGTTTAAGATTTTAGTTGGTCAACAGCACACCAACTACCAAAAAGAAATTATTAGGACATTTTCCACTTAATTTTGATGAATGCAGCTCGTAAAACGAAAGAAGAAAAAGCATAAAGACATGTTTGCCTTTACTTTACGATATTCTGTAAAGACTTATAATAATGTTTTATCGTAATTAAATACAAAGAACCGCATAAAATACATTATGCTGTAGATTTTGAAATTTTGCACCAGTATTGACGACATTTTATTAGAGGTGAGTGCAATATACTACGAAATTTGTCAATGAAAGATTTACAACTTCACGTCATGAGTGCGAAATTTATAAAATGTCAATTTTTTATTGATGACCATTGCTTCATTTTAGTGCAAAATTTATAAAATGTCAATTTTTTATTGATGACCATTGCTTCATTTTATCATAATCAAGTGTATGATTACGAGATACAGACATTTCAGCCTTTACGAAGGGTAAAATGTTGTAGAATGTGAAAAAATTTATTTTATGAGGTTGTGAACAATATGCAAAATTGACCACAAATCAAAAACTGATTATCTTGCAAGATTGTTCATAGAGGAAAGATAAGATGAAGATTGAGATTCAAAGGATGTAGTCAGGAAGAACAAAGAATAGTTTTAATTTCAAGGAATTGTCTTAATTTATTTATAAAAAGAAGTTAAAGTGACTGTAAACATTCGGTGGCCGATTTTTCTTGAAATTGTGGTATTGGCTCAAAATCATTATTTTGATGTAGTAACAGTACTTATCACTGCTCATGATTAATGTACTATATCATTGACATGCGCCAAGTCTTCAATACATACATACATATTATATACACACACACACATGCATTTGTATGTATAAATATACAATGTTATATAGAAATGGCAATTTTGTGGCGCGGTTTTTTCTGGTCAATATTTTGACTAATTCAATGCCACAACCTTGCGACTCCCCGCTTTAAGTGGCAGTGAAGATCACGCAACTACAAGTCATACGGTACCAATATAAACAATCGCAACTTGATCTCGATAGATGGAAGATGTATTCACAATTAACCAAAGCCCAAGGTCACCAAGTCAAAAGATGCTCGAACAGTTCAGAAATTGACAAGAGTGAAATTAATCTACTCTTGAATTTTAAGACAGCTCTATCGTGATGTAATTACTAACACGTGATGTACTTAATGCATTAGATGATCTCCTTCATCTTCTGATTAGAGAACTTCAGTGAGAAGGACTTAGAAAGTTTCATTTTGGATTTTATTCAAAAAAGGGCAACAGTGGAAGAAAAATCAAGTGAAAATGTGAATGGTTAATTTTCTCCTACACCACGACAAATTAAATTATATATTCTCGAAATCATCTAGGATAATAGTATATTTTTTGAGTCAGGAGGTCCAAATAAAATAAAAAAACTTACCAACCAAAATCTTCATCAAATGTGATGAATTAGCAATGCATCCTTGTCCATCTTCGCTAATCTTCTTGCCATCACCGTGATAACCCTTTGGGCATACACATCTATAACTCCCCTCAATATTATGGCACTTTCTCTCACACTTGTTCATTTCGGGATCCACACATTCATCAATATCTACACATAAAATGTATCTAATCTTCTTAGATCATATCAATTGAAAGGACAAGTTAAAAAAATGTCAATGTTATCTACGTACCATTACAACCATTCTGAAGGTAAGGATTGCCTCGGTAACCTTCTAAACAATTGCACTTATACCCAAATCCTTTTTCGGCACTCATGCAATAGGCGTTATCTTTGCACATGTAGCTCGTGATGTTCTTTTGGGCCTCCTCGCATGTTTGATTCCCTGCCGCCCAGTCGAGAACTAGAGCAGACTCATTAAATTTAAGCCGCGTGAGATCACCAACCGAGAAGTTGTAGAAGTCATTTGCGGCGACAAAGGCATAGCTGCAAGGATTGAATTGTAGGACATCAGAATGACTGGAATAGCTCACAATAGAGATTTTGTAGCCCAAGGTGTTCTTAGGGATGCCCGTTTGGCAGCAACCGATACCGGAACACAACCCACTGCTGACGTCTGAAATGTTACTGCACGAAGACATACAACCGAAAAAGAACTTCCCATTGCGGTCTTGGAATCTAGCCGACGTGTCGCAACCGATTGCAGTGAACTTGTTCTTGGTGCTGGATATGGCAAACTTTGCTAATCTGGAACCTGGATAATTCCTTGAAGACCAAATTTTCCCAGAAGAGTTATAGCAGTCTTGACCAATCGAAACGTTAACGCGTAGCTCGTGATCCTGGAGGGAAATGTTGAGTATTTTGAAGCCACCTTTTGTATTCATGTAAGGTATGGGAGAGTCGGTAGAATTATCACAAACGACTCTAAATGAGGGATGATCGGTGCGGCATTTGGAATCACTATCGCTCAATCCGAAGGGGTATGGAATTTCGAGGTTTCCACAGAACCTTTGGCATCCGGGCTTGGTCAATGAATCCTCAGCTTCTGCTATGGAATTGTGGTGTGGACCCAATATGATGATCCCAAGCACCGCAACTTTCAAGAGAAGCTTATGGATGACCATGGCTCTTCCTTCAACTCTTTTCATAAATTTTCGTTGTTTGGATGAATCAATCTAATGGGTTTGGGGTATATAAGAAGAAGTAAGATGGGTTTTTTCTCCTTTTCTCGCTGTTTTTTCGGTCAAGTAATTGTAGTTGTTGTCTAAGTACAAGCTGTGGAGTTAACATCAAGTGGTCATAGCGACTTGCATGAGACGATTCCACGATACTTCCTCCTGTGACGAAGTCTTGAGCAACGTGGTGCACGTCTCTTCACGAAAGTTCGTAACGTAAATTTGACATACTTTCCTAGATCTTTCTGCGCTACTCATTGAGAAGACAAGCTATATTCTGAGCCGGAGACCGAACTCTTGTCACAAAATGAGCTGCTCTTACTTTTCTAAGAATCTCCGAAAGATTAATCCATGATTCTAGAGTCTAAGCAAATACCTCCGTGGGAACAAGAAAAGTCTGGTCTTCTCCTTTCCCTATCGATTTTGGGTACAATGTATATTGGGAATGTTGCTTCTGTGCATGGCAATTTTTTTTTCTCTTTTGCGGCGTTCATATTAATGCAAAAACTAAAAGTTGACATGGAAAGGACAAGACCAAACACTTTCTAGGTTTGAGCATTTCCATAACATAATTTTGGACCATTGCTAATCGTTACACGGCAATGACTGATGAAAAAAAGCCAACTTGTTGACAAATTTCATCAGCTAACAACCTTAGAAATTTCTCGGCAGAAGTACACCCCAAGTGCCAAAACTTGGCACGGAGGGACACTTAAGTATCAAAAGTTTGGAAATGTACACTTAAGTGCCAAAATCGGAGCAAAATAGATCATTTAAGTGTCACCAACGGCTAAAATCCGGCCAAATTGCTAACATGGCAATTTTCCGACGAGGTGAGTACAAAACGGCGTAGTTTTGCACGCTAACGTGGCGAGAAAACGCAAAAACGATATTGTTTTATGTATGATGTGGTGAATAATTAATATAAAAATTAATTAAATTAAATTAAATTTAAAACTAAATTTTTTTAAAATATTCTAAAAAATAAAAAACTTAAAATTAAAAAAAGTGGAGGAGGGGCGAAGGGAGGTGGCTGAGGGCTAAGCCCCGCCCGCCGCTAGGAAGGGGAGGGTGGAGGGTCAGCCGGGGTCGCTAACCCCGACCGACCGGCAACGAGGGCTTGCGAGCCCTTGCCAGATCTGGGGCGAGGGTCGGCGGCCTCGCCGCCGGGTTAGCCAAGGGCCGGCAACTCCGGCCGACCCTCCCCCTCCGTCACCGGCCCTTCCTAACAGCGGCGGGGAGGCGGCGGCGGCGAGGGCTCAGCCCCTCAACCGCCTCCCTTCAGCCCCCCTTTTTTGTTTATTTTTTTGTTATTTTTAAGTTTTTAAATTTTAAGTTTTTTATTTTTAGAATATTTTAAATAAATTTAGTTTTAAATAATTTAAGTAATTTTTATATTAATTATTTACCACATCATACACAAAGCGACGTCGTTTTTGCATTTTCTTGCCACAACAGCGTGCAAAACGATGTCGTTTTGCACTCATTTCGTCGGAAAATTGCCACGTCAGTAATTTGACCGGATTTTGGCCAAAGTGGCACTTAAGTGATCCATTTTACTCCGATTTTGGCACTTAAGTGTACCTTTCCAAACTTTTGGCACTTAAATGTCTCTCCGTGCTAAGTTTTGGCACTCAAGGTGTCTGTACCTCGAAATTTATCTATATAATATTCTTGGACTTCTTTTCACTAACTATTTGAAAATCCGAGCTGTCAACTAAATAGGATGATGCATGGATGTGTGATGTGCATCCCAACTCATTATTTTGAGAAAACTCCTACCAAATTTTGAAATTGACAAAACTTTCTTGTTCTTGTTCTTGTTCTTATTATGAAGAATAGTAGACTTTTGAAGTCATATCGCAAACTTTTGTCAAAGTCTATTCATTCCAAAAGTCTTTCCCACTCTGACACAATTTAGACTGAAATCAAGTCCAGAACGAAGATATAATTAGGCTCAGATTGATTGATCTTGCGACAAGGATTCAGTATGAACATAACAGAGATTTATTAATATCTAGCTTTCTGGCGAAGAATCTCACTTACCTTTTATAAAAACATTGATGGAATCAATCACGAATTGATGAAATCAATCTTGAAGACAAGTTCATTTTTGGGAATCATCTACTTATGAAAACCTAGATTTTGATTGTATAGGTGATCAGAATCAACGGATTTTCATCTCAATCTTCAAACGGTTACAAAATTTCCTTAATTGATTATGTCCAATAGATTGATTGGAATAAATTCCTTTAGAGAATGCCAACGGCTAGTAAGGCGTGGAGGAGTATTTAAGGAAGTCATTCAGTCTATTTGAGAGAGTGCATGAAAATTGAAATTCCAAAGTCTGAAGCATTTCCAACCACTTGTTCTTCAACGACAGCTCTTACAAATTGTATTCAAAAGAGAAAATCACAAGAAGAGTGACTTAGTGAGAGAAAAAGAAATCTTCCACTGAGTGTTGCGCTCGAAATATTGTACTTCTTTGTTGACACTTTAGTGAATTTCAACTAGAAGGCTGCCAGCGTCGGAAAGTTGACGTAGGCTTGATTTAAGCCGAACCACTATAAATCTTGTGTGTAATTTTCTCTTTCCTTAAACTATTTTAGTTTTATCCGTTGCACCTTTTAAGTATTGCAAAAACTATTTCATCTCTTATCGGATTCTGAATTTTCACCAGAAGTTTGGTGACTTGTTTAATCAAACTCGATCCTTCTTCAGATTTTGTTCACAACTTATTTTATTCTGCATTTATTTTTTAAAATTTATTTTAGTACTAGCATTTTCACATTAACTTATTAACTAGGGCTTAGACTCCATCACAAGCATCTGCCAAACTTTTTCATGAAGGCACTTGGGTTTTGATATCGTATAATAAACGAAAGGCGCTTATTAACTTTTCTAATAAAATTAAAATAATTTATTGATTTTCATTCCTATATTAATTTTATATATTTGAAAACATTTTAAGAATTTCGTGTTTAATAAAAGTCTTGTAAAATATAAAAGGCTGAGGAAACAAATAGTAAAAATCATTAAAAATATGGGATATGTGGATTTCACGATGGCGCTGCTATCGCTGTCATCATTGGAGGTGGCTAGCGACCTCATCGACCCTAGGCTACGAAAGGGGGCCCTCACTAACCGAAGTGAGGCTCTCCTAAGGCTATCCCCCCTCCAACGATGGGCGACGGCAGCATGCCCAACCATGATCCCTACCTTTTCTTTCTTTCTTTTATTCCAATTTTGTTTTTAAAATTATTTTAGCTTTTCTAAGTTTTTTACTATTGTTAAAATAAGATTTAAAGAAAAAGTAACAAAAAAAAATGTCACATAGGAAAAATAAACTAAATTTAAAAATGCCAAGTCAGTATTTTTCATTAAAAAATTGACGATATTACTCGATTGAATTAATTTGACAAGTTTTAGAACTCGATTGCATTTTTTAAAATTTTAGGACTTAATTGCACTTTCGCATCAAGTTTTAGGACTTAATTACACGGAGAAAGAAACTCCTTGGTAAACTCTAAAATA